>BSBN01000385.1:1800000-1969797 GCA_027924645.1 Cunninghamia lanceolata
ATATAGGCATACAACAAAGAAACACAATAAAAAGTCATTCCCCTCTGGCTAGTGAAGAGAATAGATCATGAGCAGCCTTTGATCTTCTAGGGGATGGAGACACGCATGTGGGTGGTCTACTACGAACCCGAGGGCTACTCCTTCTATTTAGTTCTTCCTACATCTTTAGCTGTTACAATAAAAAGTATAGACATTAATATATAGAAATTACATGTTATAAAAAATGAAACATTTAACAAAATAATCACTTACCGCTACCATATAATCTATCTCCTCACTTGCCTCAGTAGCAGGAATAGGCTGTGGTGATGTCATGTCCTATAGAAACCATCCAGATAGAAATTAAACTTTAAATCAGTAATCTTTTAATTTTTCAAAAATAGACAACTATAACAATGAATGTAAATTGAAATTTACTAATCTGCCTCATACCCCTGTCAATGCCATGGAGCTATGAATCGCAGAGGCCACACCTTGCTCCATTGCCCTATGAACATGGGGAGGTGTCTCCGCAGCCTGCATCATCTAGAAATAAAACAACATTATTCAATTACAAAAACTATAATAGTGATGCAAATCATGGCTCCTAACATACACACACGTTCATCTAAACATGGAAGTACACACAATAAAGCACACAAGTCACATACAAAAATCTAGTAAGTACAATTCATTCATTAAACTATTTATTTTATTACCTCCGTAAAGCTTTGAAGTCCACCACCGCTGGCAGGTGTTGCCGTGAAATCTACAATATTAACCTATTCAACATCCAAAATTAGATATTAGAATACCATTCATATAACGATGCTATTCACATGTAATATTTATAATTATTTACTGGTTACATACCCTGACAGTAGATGATCTAGTGTAAAATGCAGGTGGAGAAGCACTGAAAACTGCATCGACGCTATGACCCTGAAATTTCATTAAAATCATCAATTTAAATTAGTTAATCTTGCATTTCAAAAATAAAATTTAATAAATTAAATTCAATAAAATTGCTAATATTTACTTGAGTATCAAGGCCGAAAGTCTCACTCAGGAGGGTATCTGTCATCACCATCTGCTCAACTACAGATGTAGCCTGTGCACTTGTGTCCTGACTATCCATGGAGTCATAACCACAGGCTGACCCACAAGCCTGACAAGCATGGGGTGGGACCCTACTCCTCGTACTATCTCCCAACCCACTCTGTGCTGCAGGACCGGCATGCTCTATGATGCTCTGGTCAAGGCACCAATGGACTGAAGTGTATCGACCTCAACACTCTCCTTCACAATGGAAGGGATAGAAACATGCTCATGGGCTGGTCTGCTGATTACTCATCTCACTACTCATTGTGGGTCAAAACGTGCCCTTGGTCTATCTTGTGCTGACCACCCACCTCTACCCTGGAAGTCTCGCATATCAAAATAGTTTGGCACTTTATTGAGGACAAACTCGCAGTAGAGTTTCCTCAAAAAGTATTGCAGGACCTCATTATTATTGCATGGAGGATGGTCAAAAACCATCCACCACCTCTGCCCAAAATTGTCCCTTATCACTTGGTTGTTGCACTAATGGATAGGGAACCTCTTGCATGTAATGGGTGGAGGTTGATTTGTTTGTGGGTTTGTGAAAATCAAACACAAGTCTAATTTTGTGATTTGTAATTTTTTCACATCTTGGTATGATAGCTTGTGTGCATAATAATCTCTAAACTCTCTCCTCTTATCCATCCAACTAGTTATTTGCTTGCTAATTGAATCTACATTTGATAACATAGATTTAGCAAGCATGGACCTATGCAAGGTTGAAGTGGAAGGATCTTTCAACCTTGCAATTATATCTTCAATTTCTTTTTTGTTGTTTTCAATTTGCCCCATTATATTTTCTTGTGCTCCAGGGGCATGTCGAGGAATGGATGGAGGAGATTGTTGTTCTGTAGGTATTTCCTCCTCAGGATTTTGAGGAGGAGGAGGAGTAGGTGCATTAAGATTTCCTGACAATTAACGAAATATACATCAAAAATCAACTCAAACCTACCTATTTAGAAACAAATTCAAACAAAAAAAAACAAATATAACTCACTCCTTTGGCGTGCTCGACATCGTGGCAACATTTTGGCGATGAATTGATAAGGTTTTTGTGTTGAATTGAGTTTTGCAAAATGTGAGCGCGCTTTTTAGGGTTTGCAGGCCGCGGGCATAGAGGAGAAGAAAGAAATGAAATGAGATAGAAACCTTTTTTTTTAATTTATAGCAAGTCAAAATGCGCTCGCATTTTGTATTATTTTTTTTTGAAAATAATTTGGCCACTTTTTGGCCCCCCATTTTTTTGCACTTACTCAGATACACAAGTATAGTTTCAGTGTGAAGGATGATTGGAATCCTGATATGAAACTAACTATATATTGTTTGAATTTGGTAGAGTATCAATCATGCCTTGATGCAAGTTTTTGGTTTGGTTTTGATGTGTTTGGATAGCAAGACTATGGTATGCAAAGGTGATGTTGTGAAAATGGTATGAGGACATGACTGCAAGGTTGAAGTTATTCTCCAAGTGTATACTAGAATAAAAAGGGTATCCAGAAATGGTTTCAGTTTTGTCTCAGAATGTACAGAACAACTCTCTGTTGTGAATGCGCAGTGTCAAAAGCACAAGAATAAAGGGCAAATGTGCAGCTCTATATGTGCACGACTGCATTTCAAATGCATAGTACTATGTTTCAAATGTGCAAAAAGGTATACGCGCAACAAAGAGGTCTAAATGCGCAACAATACTGGTTAAATACGTAGTAATACTGAATGCGCAACAAGACTTTGTAAATGCGCAGCAATACAATGTAAATGCGCAAGACTGCAAAAGTTTTGCCTTTTGTTTCAATTTTTCAATCTTGGCTTGTTTGCACATTTTCCTAGGATGCTCTAAAGTATTGCGGTACTATTTTTGACTCAAGTTATTGCCAAAAAACACAGTAAACAAGAAGTTGTCATGATTATTTGATACAATTTTTGATAAATGTAAAACAAACAAGTACAATCATAAGGATGGCAAGGACAATATTCGTTGAATTCCAACTTGAATTTTACTCCAGCCACTTACATAAAGGCGGATAGTTAGCAACTTGGTAGCACCAGCTCCCCCTTACAATGCACTCACTTCTCACGTATACCAAGTTACTGTTGAAATTAGGGCAGACAATAGAGAGGGGGGTGAATCAGTTGTTTGAAAACTTTAACACCTTCTACAATTAATTCTTCTTTACCACTTATCAACAAATTAATGATATAATCATGAAAGCATGAATCAATAACACATGGATTGAAACACAAATAACACACTTGACACCAAGATTTTTAACGTGGAAACCTGGTTAAGGGAAAACCACAGTGGGGGTTAACCCACAAGAATTATACTCTGTTAAAAGTATTACAAATGGGGAAGGCACATGCCTTCGGGCTCACTGCCTAGAGCTCACTGCTCAAAGAGGCTTACTACCTACAGGAATGATTACAAGAAGATAACAAAATGTTTTAACTGATGAATAGCATCTGCTAATGCAAGAATTCAGTTCCGGTTAAGTACAAAATATTGATCTTACACACTTCATCCTTACTCTGCCCTGTTTACTGTTCTGCCATAATCCATACCTTAGATCTTTTCTCTTTCGCACTTCTTTCTGCCTTTTTCACACTTACTCCATCATCACATCACACACACCCAAAACACTCAAATCCATCAGCTATATATATCCGCATCAAGAGATTCTATCAACTGTAGTCAGCTTCAAGAAAACTTATTAAGAACTCTGCTCTGTCAGCTGAATCCATGCACAAACAACGTGGACCAAAAACTTGTGTTCCCAAATCATCAATCATGACAGCCAATATCATTGATTGTCACTAATTTCTTATCCAACAACTTTTTTGTATCCGGACCAAGATCAAATACTAGGTCATCCTGTTCTTCTTCTAACTATGCTAACTAACTAGAACCTGATACTCAGATGCTTATAACTTTTGAATTCTTCATCATGGGAGGCTAAGATTCTAGATTTAGATGGTCCTGACAATCCGTATTACTTCCTCAAATCTACAACACACTGTGATTTACTATCAGAGAGATCTAGACCAAGATACCGGACCCTGTCACATGCTCTGTTTCTGACTACTCAGACTTAGACAAATCTTCACTCTATCTTTCGATATGAGCAAATTATGTCATGCAGATGTGTAGGGTAGACTTAGTTGCCATCAGTGACAACACCTGTCATGCGTAGCGGTGTCTCTTGCCAACAATCTCCCCCTTTTGCATTGATGGTAACACTTAGTGAAAAATGACTAAGTGTTGGAATAACTTCCCCTTACTAAGTATACTTATGCTTTTCACTGTTCTCCAATGCTCCCCCTTTGCTAGATTCCTCATTTTTCACTGCTCTTCACTCTCCCTTTGACATCAATAGCAAAGGGTGGTGTCTGCAAACCAAATTTTACAAAAATTCTATATACCAGGCCGTATATGTACAACCAATCCTTAAGTCTTATTTACTTAAACTTAAGTACAACACCAAAAATATTCTTCAATCAAGCCAGCTTATTATCCCAGCTCTTCTTCATAGTGTTCAAAATTGAGATGTGGCCACTAAATAGAAATGCTTGTGATTCTGTCCCCGCAGATCAATGGGGTCACTTGACTGGGCTGCAGCTTGGACTTCGGTCAAAGCATTGAAAATTGCATCCATTTTGGGGGAAATTAGTCCCCAAAGCTCTCTCATCCTTGCCTCTATGCTCTCCTTTTCTTTTGTCAATTTCTTTATATCTTCAATCAAGTTGATTGCTTGACTCTCCTTGCTTGTCACTGATGCTGTCATAGGATCAAAAGATTTGGATACACTAGATAGTTTTTGCTCAGACACTTTTATTTTATCTTCAATATCCTCTATAACTTTAGGACAAGATAAGAAAAATTTATATATATTTCCTCCTTCTGTAAGAGAATTTTGAATACTCTTTACACTGGCATCCAACACCATTCTATCTACTCCAATCAGCCCCTTTAAAGCATCAAATCTTTTAACATTGAATTCCTTTTGAACCTTGACTTCTACAGATTTTTCAAGAGATTCAAAATGGGTACTTACAGAGTTTATCAAGTTCTTTAAATGTCTGGAGGAGGATGCTAAATAGTCCTTCTGAAAAGTGGGCATGATCTTCTCCAAGATCCCTGAGATCAAGTAGCTCGTTGTCTTCTAATTGAGACTTCAGTACATCTTCTCTTGCTTTGGCTTGAGCTATAGAAGCCAACTTTATCTTTGGCACTAGAGATAAGGTATCAAAATTTATTGGACCTTGAATTAAGTCTTGATCTTCTTCAATTTGTTTGTCTCTTTCCAGAATTTCCTTCACTACTTCTGCAGTGTCTCTTGCCCAAAATGATGATGTATCTATCTGATCCTTACTTGTACTGTCGACCGGATTGTCTTGCTTGGGCTCTTCATCAACCTTTGCAATCTCTTCTTCATTTTCATTTTTCTCCTTGGCCTTTTCTACTTCTTGGTCCTCTCCTTCTTCTAATTCATGCTCTTTATTCTTCAATGAATCATCTTCAATTTGATCATCTGCTTCAACATTCATCTCTGTATCTTCTTTGCAAGATTGATCCGGAGGAGTTTGAATACCTCCTGTATCATCAGATTCATCTGTCATCTTTACATCTTCCTTGTTTATTGCTTCCTCTTCTGGAACAAAGGAGTCAGCTAACTCGATTCATTGCTCATTGATCTTCAATTCTTCAACATCTGAAATTGAGGAGTCAGTCCCATCATCAATATCTTTTTCAACAATAGGAAGATTATGTCTTTTCAATGCATTCAGAAGAATCTTCTGAGTATCTTTGACTATCTCATCTATTTCACCAAGCATGAGTTTATTCATTCTCTTCTTACTCCTGAAGTCATCCTTCACTTCTTTGAATATCATGTTCATCTAATTTGGAGTAATCTGAGGGCACAAATTTATCAACACATGCTCCCTAATCTCAATGTATTTACCTTTTGCATTTTCTTTTCTTAACTCCAGAATATCTGCAAGACTTTTTGGGATTTCAGAAGTTATTTCAATCAAGGCCTTATTGTAGATGTTCAAATATTTGACTGTTGCTTCTTCTAGAACCCTCTTATCAACATCACTGTAATGATCAAAGAGTTCAGTCATTGGCCTTAAGTTACCATCTACAGTGACATATTTGATGATGTCATCCACAAATAGAGTAGGCTTTTCAACATATGTTTTAGTCTTTTGTCTTTTGCTTGCTCTTTTGCTATCAGAGGGCTTTTCCTTACACAACTTGGCTGCTTTTGTACTTGATGCCTTTAATTCTTTTACTTCAACATCAGAATCAACTTCTTCTTCATCATTCTTCATGCTTTTAAATGTTTAGGAGGCCTTAGTTTTCACCCTTTTCCCTTCTTTTCCAGATGATTTACCTTCTGGTTTCTTAGGTTTGGCAGGTTTTGGGGGAATAGGGGCAGCAACAGAGCTTCTAGTTTTTCTAGGCTGGCTAGAGGAGACTTTCAGAGCACTTCCTTGTTTCTTATCCTGCTTCTCCTTCTTAGCTTTTTCTATCCTTTCTCTGTTCTGCTTTACAACTTCCTTAGTTATGCCAATACTTTTAGCATACATCTCTACTTGCTTCTAAGCTTTCCTTTTGATTTCTAGTTTTCTGAGCTCAACATGCAATTTTAGACTTAGCTCCTTATACATTCCAAATATTTCAACTGTGGTGTCCTTTGGCTTGCTTAAAAGGTGTTGAGCATACATGTCTAATACTTGCCCATCAACTTCATAACCCATAGGCATAATCCATACCGTTCTTGGTTCAACAACTTCCATTAAGCATTGATATGTATCTACCATAAAACATACTATGTCCTTGTATTTTTCAACTATAGAAGAAGGAATTCTCTCCCTTAAATGCATCATGCTCCAAATTTTTTTTAAAAATCCCCAGAGAGCTGTCCTTTGGGCATTGACATCCCAATATTGTTCAAGTGCTCTCTTATCTGAATAGCAATAGGTTTATTACTGGTCCAACACATGCTTTTCTTGCTGGGTAACTCGTTCATGAAAAAGAAGAATAGACATAAGACCAGTGTACCATATTTGTGTTGGAATCGTTTGCCATTGCACCAAAAGCTCGAGCTATCAACGCACGCTACAAATGCCAGACTTAACCCAGATCCACGGGAGGCTCACTACCATGTTACGAATCTTGAGGTCAACATTGAACACCTCACTGACAAGGGGACAGCTCACTACCAACAATCCCCCCCTCAACACAACCCAAGGGATTCAAACCCGTGACCCATGGCTCTGATACCAATTGTTGGAATCATTTGCCGTTGTGCCAAAAGCTCGAGCTATCAATGCACACTACAAATGCCAGACTTAACCTAGATCCACGAGAGGCTCACTGCCATGTCACGAATCCTAAGGTCAGCGTAGAATGCTTCACTGACAAGGGGGTAGCTTACTGCCAACAATTTGTAGGTGTTCTTATTCTTCTTTACCTTATTCAAATTTTCCATCAGCTGGTTCTACAACAATTTGCACAAGTCATAATCAACATTCTCTTTCAACATCTGGTAAGCTGCATAGATAGCCATATTGGCTACAAAATTTTTCCTTGCTGGAATGATAAATCTTGTATCCAATCACCATTGAAGCAAACTTAACATTCGGATCAATAATGTCATTGATAGTCATTGCCCTTTTGTCAAACTTTGAACCGATATCATCAGTCACAGTTTGATTTTTTATAGCCTTCAACATTGGCAGTCCACCGGATGAGTTTAACCCTGTCACGACTTTGATGACGTCCTTGGTGATTTTGAAAGGTTTCATTAGCCACATAAACTCATCATGTATACAGCTTAAAACATACCGAAACCATTCATCTTCATCGAAGCATGGAAACCCTATAACTTGAATGAAATGTTTATCGTGCAGTGCCTTATACTCAAGTTTAAGACCATGAATTTCATCCATCAGATGATTCTTAAATAAATCTACAAACTTTGAGTCTCCAAATTCATCTATGCTGACATGAATGTAGGCCCTAATATCCTCAACATGTAATATGCCATTCAGAATACTTGAAAATGCACCTAACGGGTCGACTTCTACTGATCTATATCGATGCTTCTTGAATTTGGGTTGGGGCCTTTCAGTAATATCAACAACCAACAGTGTAGCCATTGCAAAAGATCACAAGTTCAAAGTTTCACAGAAAATGCCTTTTTCTTCACAGAGTTAGGGTTAGCGGATGAATTCACCGGTTGCACCTCAAATCCTCTAAATCTTAGCTCAAGTGTTCTACTTTCTTTCTTTGAATGCAAAGTGATCCAAATGCTCGAATGAATGACCTTTTATCCTCCACAAAACCTAATTCTTCATTGTAATAAATGCTCTGCCCTAACACATCCAGTTACACTATTTTGCATACAGTAAATCTTCAATTGCTCCGCAATCAATCGCATTAGCTTCTTTTCTTCTAGAATTAGCTTCAATAGATCTACAGTAGCCTTCTTTAACTTCATTCATTGTGCCAGATTCAGGCACCCACTTACTGGCTGGGGGAATTAGATTTTCAAAGCAATTCCCCCTGAGCCAGAGCTCCTAATTCAATTCCTAGAGGAATTATCAGCACCGGATTCTGATGCGTATCCATTATCAACATTTATTTCATCTTTCTTTACCCATGTTTTGCTCATTTCATTCTGGGTCTCATTCACATCAACTTTACTCTTGCCTTTGTCTTGTTTCTGCATGTTTTGGTTTTTGTTTACCGGACCTTCTCTATTATTCCTACTTCTGCATAATCTTGCAATATGACCAGATCTATTACAATTAAAGCACACAACATTTCTTTGCTTATTTAATTGATTCCCTCTTGATCTGCACTGAATGGCCACGTGTCCAAATCCATTGCATGCAAAACAATAGCCATTAAAGGAATTGCCATTTCCTCTATTGTTAGAGTTATTCATTATCATACTTCTGCATTCATTGGATCTATGACCATACCTCTTACAATTGAAGCATTGACTAGAGAAGGATGGACTACTTTGATTCACTCTACTTCTACATTGAGTAGCTCTATGACCAAATTTATTGCACTTGAAACAATTGCCATTGAAAGATGGATACCTCTGAGCATTGGGTTGTCTTACCGGAGGTCTTCTAGGAATCCTTCTTTGATTTCTTTCATCAGGATTTCTTTAACCAAATCCAGAGCTTTCACCTTTCTCAAATCCTAGACCATGCTTATCATCTACCTTCTTTTGATTGTCAAGCAACAGCTCAAGTTTAGCTGAGCTTATCTTGAATTTCTCTTTATTTTCATTTGCAACTTCTAGGTCATGTTTGAGAATGACAATTTGCCTTTCAAGTTCTTTTTTGTTGTCTCTATTTTCATGTAGATCAGACTCTAGATGGCCAGCAATTTCGTCTAATTTGAAGTATTCTTCAGTTCTTTCTTTCAAAGTTTGTTTCAGGTCTTCTTCAGTCTTCTTTCTTTCCTCAATTTCTTTGGTTAACCTCATCACCCTAGATTCCATTTCATGTTTTAGAACAGAAACTTCTTTTGCTAGCTTCTCACATTCCTTTGTCTTCTTCTTTAGAGCCTCATCCATGTCATTGTCTACATTCATATTTCCTAGTTGAAGAAGTAGCTCCTTTCTCTTTTCATTAGATTTTCTCAATTTTTCTTTTAAGGTCTCAGTGAAGTCTTTAGCATCTTTAAGGTTTTCTTGCAGTTCTTTGACATTTGCTCTGGATTGATCAAGATCTTCTAAAGCAAGTTTAAGTTGTTCCTGAAGGTTGTATGAATCCATTTTAATACCTTCCCATATCTTCCTTAAGCTGTTAAACTTCTTCCAAGGAACCTCGCTTTGATACCAATTGTTGAAATTAGGGCAGACAACAGAGAGGGGGGTGAATCAGTTGTCTGAAAACTTTAACACCTTCTACAATTAATTCTTCTTTACCACTTATCAACAAATTAATGATATAATCATGAAAGCATGAATCAATAACACATGAACTAAACCATAAATAACACACTTGACACCAATATTTTTAACATGGAAACCCAATTAAGGGAAAACCATGGTGGGGGTTAACCCACAAGAGTTATACTCTGTTAAAAGTATTACAAATGGGGAAGGCACATGCCTTCGAGCTCACTACCTAGAGCTCACTGCTCAAAGAGGCTCACTGCCTACAGGAATGATTACAAGAAGATAATAGAATGTTTGAACTGATGAATAACATCAGCTAATGTAAGAATTCAGTTCCGATTAAGTACAAAATATTGATCTTACACACTTCATCCTTACTCTGCCCTGTTTACTGTTCTACCATAATCCGGACCTTAGATCTTTTCTCTTTCACACTTCTTTCTGCCTTTTTTCGCACTTACTCCATCATCACATCACACACACCCAAAACACTTGAATCCATCAGCTATATATATCCGCATCAAGAGATTCTATCAACTGTAGTCAGCTTCAAGAAAACGTATTAAGAACTCTGCTCTATCAGCTGAATCCATGCACAAACAACAATGCAGACCAAAAACTTGTGTTCCCAAATCATCAATAATGACGGCCAATATCATTGATTGTCACTAATTTCTTATCCAACAACTTTTCTATATCCAAACCAAGATCAAATACTAGGTCAGCATGTTCTTCTTTTGACTGTGCTAACTGACTGGAACTTGATACTCAAATGCTTATAACTTTTGAATCCTTCATCACGAGAGGCTAAGATTCTAGATTTAGATGGTCTTGACAATCCTTATCACTTCCTCAGATCTGTAGTACACTGTGATTTACTATCGAAGAGATCTGGACCAAGATACCGGACCCTATCACATGCTTTATTTCTGACTACCCGGACTTAGACAAATCTTCACTATGACTTTCGGTATGAGCAAATTAAGTCATGCAGATGTGCAGGGTAGACTTAGTTGCCATCAATGACAAAACCTATCATGCGTAGCAGTGTCTCTTGCCAACAGTTACAATCCCTCAGAAGAGTTAGATTTTTTGTCTCCACACTAGATGAGTGTATGACATTGGACGGCTTCAGACGACTTCCTCCTGTGTCAACAAATAGGAGTTCTTGGCTTTCTGAAATAATTAGATTTTAGTTTGGGCATCCGTTTGGGTGGTTATACATGTGGTGATTCGCTCCAATAAGGAGGCTTTCTAGCCTGCAGAGGTTACGCTCTATAGGGCTTTAGGGGAAACATTCATCGGTATAACACATCAACACCCATTGTTTGCGAATTTCGTCACAAACACAATTTATTTATAGCGACTAGGAAGTGGCTTGGCTTTAGCCTGTTATCACTCGAGGTCTTCCTACTTGGAAGAAACGTAATCCCAAGGGCATGCCTCTTCTAAAGGTTACATAAATAAAATAATGAGTTTGACATTTTGGTCACCTAAGAAGGGGAGAGCATAGTCCTATCATCATTTTCAAGCACAATAGACACTATTTCTTTATCCTCCCAGAGTTAAAAACAAAAAAACTAGGTGTGTTTTACTCTACCAAGCACACTCCATTGACAAGATAGCAAAAACTTTGAAAAGATGGTTAATTTTATCCTCCTAAACAAATCTATGTGAAGATTGTTGTTGAAGAATCAAACAAATTTACATTCCCCTATTTAAGCTAAATGAGAGTTTGTAGTACAAGATAGCAAAATGAAAGATTTGTACAGTTTTATCCACCTAGGTTGGGACTATGTGCAAGTTGTAATGCAACAATACAATTTACTTCCTCCTAATTAGATCTAGATGAAAATTTGCATGAAGATATCAAATTACTTTCCCCCTAATTAAATCTAGATGAAGTTATGATGCAGCTAAATGACTAAACAAAGCTCCTACACCTACAAGAAGAGTTAGTATGGAAATCTTCGCAAAAACCAATACAACTTTTCTATCAGAATGTAAATGTGTAGGAACAGGAAGTAAATGCGCAGCACTGCTCAATAAAAGTGCAAAAATGTGGATGCATAGAAAGAAGCAATTGATGCATGGGGTTGTTTAGTGAATACGCAAAAATGTGAATGCGTAGCGAAATGTGGTGAATGCGCAGAAAGACGACGTAAATGCGTGGAAAGATGAATGCACAATAGGAAGCTGTGAATGCGCAAGACTGGAATGTGAATGCGCCGAAACGACCTGTCACGACAGTAGCTTCACAAAAAAAACTCAAATGGAGGTTAAAAATGGGGCAAGGCCCCACAGTGGGTGCTAAAAATGTTAAAGGAAATATGAATAACAATACTAAACAAATAAATATCCAATAACTCAATGAAATTGATGCAAATACAATAAACAAAGATATTACCTTCGTAGATCGATTCACCTCATAGCTTCCATTGTTGCCTATCTTGTATTGATCTTATGAATGAGTTGAGCTCTCAGAAGTGTGTACTTCCTTGCCATTGAAGATGACAATAGGAGTGTTGTTATATGGAGCCTAATCAGACTCGGAGGTTAAATTCTCCCCACTTTTATCAGCGCAGTTTCCCCCCAAATTATTTAAATGCGGATTGCAGGGGGTAGAGCCCCTCCTGCGGGGCCTAGGGGGCTTATCCCCCCAGTGGGGGCCTGGGGGCGGAGCCCACGATGGGGGTCTGGGGGTAACACCCTCGAAGCAAAAATTGCCTATTATTTTATAAAGGCATAGAGAGTTATTTTTTCTATTAGCTAACATAAAAAAACCCCTATTTTTGTAACTGACATAAGGCTTGATAAAAGCAGCTAAGGGTTAGGGTTTCCGTTGATATTGTGTTGTAGCATTTGCAGCGGTACTGAGTTGCAGGGATTGCTGGTTGTAATCGGTTTGATTTATTGGATAATAATATTGGACTCTCTGTTTGGTGGATGTAGCCCGAGTTTGGGTGAACCACGTTAAAACTTGTCTCTCACTATTATTATTTTTGTGTATTTCCATTCCTCTGTTTAATCTTTATTTGCATCTAATTGATATCTTCTGTCGGCTAACCGTAACAAGGAGAATGGTTGTAGAAGGATAATGCAATGAAGATTAAACTAACAATGCAACTCTAGGATGATGGATAATGGAGATATGAAGCCATGGTTAGATGATTATGATGATAATGAGATTATGTAAGTGCAATGAGGATACTTTGCCAAAGGCACACTAGTAGAATTTCTACAGAGTAAGTTTACAAAAGCTCTTGGATTGTTGAATGAGGGAATGAGGGTTCCTTTTATAGGCCAAGGAGGGGCCAATTCCAAGTGTCATGATCTCAACAGTGGAGAAGAAGTCTTGTGATGTGTACGGTTCATATTTGGTTGGTTGGGATGAGGGAGAAAAATATGGAAGATGTTCCTTTCACCTTGACAAGGTGGAGAGAAAGGTGTGACATGAGGCCACATGTCACAAGGCTCACAAAGACCATAGAGTGAAGTTCAAAGAAGGAGACCTTATTTGTAGGATGGTTGGAAGGAATATAGGGACTTATGGGACAAGTGTCTCAAGGTGTCTTTTGACCAAGATGACATGGAGAGATCAGAATAGGGATAGCTAGAGAAATAATAGGATATGTGGGTGAGGAAAATTAGATAATTAAATATTAAAATATTTAATTATGTGTGAAACATGATGAGGTGGATTAGGTGATGTCAATTTATGGACTTTTGACTTTTTGGATAAGATGATTCGATTAAATAATTTAGAATTATTTAATTAGGGATGACATTAGAAGAATTGATAAATTGATTTGTTGTAGAATTATGATGATGTGAATCATATAAATAAATTATTGAATTTATTCATTGATAGAGGAATGGGAATAAAATAAATATTAAACATTTATTTAATTCAACTTAGCCATTTTTAGGTGTGTAAAAATACCAACACAAAATCCTATGCAAGAAGGCTGCAAATAAAGTGAACATCAGAAAATAGAAGAGAAATCTGCAACTTATATTTTATTAAATATGAAAATGCATTACAATATAAGGAATCTTATGAGCTTATAAGAATTACACATCCAACACTTGCAACAAATAAACTTCTCCGCCTTTGGTCCCCTTCCCCAACATCTAGGTCCATAGAAATTTTCTTCCCTCCAGCTCTAAGAAAAACCTATCACTTATTCCTCTCACCGCTCCCTCATTTTTTGGAATTTTCTAAAATGGTTTATGGGTTTCGTGCCCCTCCTTTCCATCTTTCCAAAACATTTTAATTTTTTTAATTTCGATAAGAAATGAGAAAGTTATGCCCATTTTACCAAGACTGGGTTTCATAATTACAACCCAGACATGCAACAACATGCAATGCTTGTGGCCCACATGGTTTCATTAAAATTTCCCATGGTTTCACTAAAACCATCAACTGGAACCACCTCTTGGAAATCCACACCCTTCTTGAAGGTTACAATTTTGGAAATAAAAATAGGAGTTGTTGACCCACTTATGATGGAATCTTCCCACCAAATCAGCCCCAACAAAATACAAATTAATGCATATCTCCAAGTGGCTGCATAGGAAAGATTCTCCCCACTAATGGAGGAATTTACAAAATAATGGGGTATTTTTCTTTAAAATTACATTTATTAATATACCCTAAGAAAATACATTTGTTGCAAATTTAAATATTATTTTCCAAAGCCCACAAACCTTATTGAAAATAAACCAAATTAAAATAACAATATTTTTGGTGATGCAAGATTGCCCATACACCTTGGATGCTCCTACATCAATTGTTGTTGAAAATCTTCCTAGGTCTTGATTAAAATTTGTATTTAGATGGTAATCTATTACAATTTCATAAAATTATATATGTTTTTTCATTGTATTTAAAATGGAAACATATCTACCTTATAAATTCATCAAACATCACAAATTATATTTTAGAAAAATAAATGTCTATTTAAATAAATATTATAGGATAATTTAATTAAATAATAAGAATAAATAAATTTGATTTAAGATATAAAGTTAAGATTGATAATGATAAATAAATTAGTGAATTTATATAAATAAAATAAATGTATTTAGCTTCCCCCATTTATGGGGTGGCTTGGGTTCATCCAATGTCAAACCCAAGAGTGGATGTATAATTTCGATAACATAGCCAAGGGAAATCCTGGTCAATCCGAGGCAAGATGTATAATCAAACATCACAATGGAGTGATGGTTAGTGCAACGGTGAAAAAATTACCAGAGGGGACAAATAATGAAGTCGAAGGTCAAGCATTATTGCTCAGGCTTCAAACCTGCAAAAATTTGGATCTATCCAAAATTCAGATCAAGGGAGATTCTCTAATAATAATAAACACTCTTTGTAAATGCAAATCTTCCAATCGAAAAATCAGTAATATATTGAACCAATATTGGTCATTACTTGATCGGTTCCAAGAGTACAGTTCACGAACTCATCGACATGCCGATGAAAACTTTAGAAACCTTTTTGGCTTATTCTTTATCTTTGTTTTCCTTCTTTGTTGGAGCTTCCCTTAGCGAAATATTGTCAACAAAACATCTAACCGGTGAACCCAACGGTTCACTAAGTCCTCCCTTTTTCTAACAAAGACATTACCCCTTGTTTCCTTCAACACTTTCATTCCCTTAGACAATTTTTCCACTTGCCTTAGAAAATTTTCAACTTTTAGCCACTTCTCACCTCTTTCAATCCCTGCCACTTTCACCACTTGGTTACCTTTTCGGTGAATTGACGAAAACATAAGCTTATGAAATCGGTCGGCTAAGTCGGTAGTTCACAAACTAGCTGATTTGCTGACAAAGGCATCAAACTTTCACTTTTCTTTATCCTTCTACTTTTCCTTTGCCTCTTTTGCCACCTTATCGGTAAATCAACAAACTAGTGAAGTCATAGACCTGCGAACTCAGTCGGTGAAATCAACTATTCACAAATTTGTCGATTTGCCAACAAAAGGCTCAAATGGATAGATTTTTTCTAAGGGAAGAAAAACATCAAGACTTGGGAAATTTTACTTAGAATTGTTTTGAAATAAACCCATTTAAATTGTATCAGATCATGTATATATGATGGGTTTACAATGTAAAGGCAAAAAGTGGGATTTTTACTGAATATGGGGCAAGATATGTACGTTTAAGAGTTGGTTTTTATAGGTGCCAACACTGGCTCTAGTTGGGGACGTGTGACAAACAATGTCACATCGAGGATCTAGAGTATCTCTGGGTAGACCACAAGGCCAGAACAAACAGAGGGAACAACACAAAAATATTTACAAGACATATATAGAAGAGAACAAATAGTCACAAAAGAAAAAATGACTGTAATCAAAATTTGTAGGCACTACATGCCAACCCTACAAAGGACTGTTGTAAATACTTGCCTTTGTCAAAGACAAGTTGAATGAAGAAGTTGATCTACCTCAAACCAAATATGCACTTTTCACCTAGCTTCAACAATTGAAGACTATCCCCAGCATGTGCCAATTTGCAAAAAAAAATTCTAAAATGAAGAAAAGCCTTACCAGTGAAAATAACGTTGTTGCATGGCAACCATAAATAATAGGTGCTTGACCTATTCCATTCCATATCATGCACTTTCATAACATTAGGGGTTGCAAAATCAAGAACAAAGTCAGTATCAAAAGAATTGGATGGGAGTAAACATTCCTCATCCATTGCAACTAAGCCGTATTTGCTAACCTCATCATGCAAATTGAGGGAAAAGGAGAACACCTCCAATTCACATGGAAAAGAGAAATGTGCCTAACTGCACTGTTGATCCACAACAAGAAACATATCTTGCAAATCAAACTGGAAAACATACAGCTCTGTCATATTCTCAAGTTGGGTAGGAACATGTTCATCTTCAACTTGGCACTCATGTTGTTGCTCAATGTCATTATTATGTGTATACTGGGCCCAAACAAAAGACTCAAATTTAGGAAAAACATCATCATCTACAACAATAGACACCTTACCTTGATCACAAAAGAAACTTTCATAATCACAAGTGTCAAACTCTTGGATAATAGGTTGCCAACATACATCATTTTTGTAGAAGTTGTGAAACGAACCTCACAAAAACCCAGTGAACACCTGCAAGCAAATAACCTGTCACATACAAGAGGATCAAAGGTACAAAGGTACTCTACAACTAGAAATGTATATATGCATAACAAACTCAATGAATGTTTACAACAATGAATCAATCCTTATAAAAGGAGATAGAAACCCTAGACGTAAAGCCCTAGGAAGAGATTAAATTAGAATATGACAAGTGTCAAGACTAATTTAATAATGCAAAAAGGAGATTCCTTAGTTTAGCTTAAGTGAAATAAAGTAAAGGTGACTTAATTAATTAATCAATATGATTAAACTAATTAAGTAAAGAACCTATTGTGTATATGGAAAAATGGATTAAATCTAAACTAAATAAAACCAAAGAACCCAATAACATAAAGGAAACGAATCTAAGTAAAAGCCATAAATCACAAATCAAAGACAAATGAAAGCTCTTACCAAAACCTGTATTGTTCCCTTTTGGAGATATGTGGATTGCTCAATGTAGTTGCAAAGCCATGGCTGCAACAAGCAAATATGTGCTCAAGAGATCAATGTCAAAAGATCGTTATAGTGCTCAATCGACGCGTTTTTGTATGCTCGAAGCTCTGTTAAGTATGCCTGAGAATACGATCGAAGAGAGAGAGTAAATGAAGGAGATGAGGGGGGTTTATATAGATTTCAAGGAAAATCGATCAACGGTCTAGATAATTCAGAAGAATCAACGGAGGAGATAAGTTGAGGAATGTGCAACGAATGAAAAGCAGACATGTGTCTTGCTTTATTTTGCATGAGAGGAGTTATCAAGAATAGAAGAATGAGTTAACTAAAGAGATAAATCAATTAAAAGAATAAAGCAATCAGTTAAGTGATTTAAAACAAGAAGAAGAGATTTGCATGAGAAAAGAAGATATTTTGCTTTATTAAATATAGAAATATTTAATTGATGAGCAAGAAAGCTTGAGTTATTTTAGAGATAACTTAAATTAGAAGAAAAAGCAATTTAAATAAATAATTGATTTATTTAAATTTAGAGAAGATATTTTGGAAGAAATAATTAAATAATTAGAATTATTTAATTTAGAAGATTTGAAAAGCAAATTAAATAAATAAATTTATTTAATTGTTGTGCATGATTTTGGAAGAATGATTTTTGATTTAATTAAATAATGTAAATTATTTAATTTTAGATAAGAGGAAATTTGTGATGAATTAATTAAATAATTGGATATATTTAATTAATGTAGATGTGAATTTTGGAAAGAGGATAATGATCTAATTAAATAATTAAAATTATTTAATTGTAGAAGAATATAGAGGAATTTGATTTAATTAATTAAATAAAGGGAATTTATTTAATTAATGTTGAATTTAGGAGATTTAGAAGAATTTGATGAAATTAATTAAATAATTAGACTATTTAATTAATGTTTGCAATGCAGGTGATTAGACAGATTATGAAATGCAAGTAGCATGACAAGTTGGTCATTTTAGGGTGTCTACATTTTGCCCCTCTTTGATGCAATGCAGCATGTAGCATTGCGTCAAAGAAAATGATTGTTGAAGATGTAATACAATTTTTTGATGGCCCAGTGTAGGTAGTTGCCCCAGCGTAACTGGCGTAGGGTGCCCCCTCGAGAGGAAAGACAGGGAAGTGACAGAAGAACTGTGTTGACGCTCGACTAGAAGATTTGTTGGAGACAGATGAGGTTGGGTTGATGATAGATAGAAGAAAGGAGATAGGAGAGAACATAAGAGAAAGACTGTTGATTGATCTTTGCTGGAAAACTATATAAGGCCATGGATGAATAGAGGGGTAGATGGATGAGCTTGTTGCAATGGTTTCACATTTGTTTATAAAGAGCAATCCTTAGTTTGATGTAGCACGTGGATAGTTCGCCACCAAGGTATAAAAGACCAAGGTGCTGTAATATCTGAGTGCGTGGACGTTGACTCCGCAAGCAAACGGTTTGAACCTAGATCCCTTAGACATAATATAACCTTGTTGGAACATGTGAATAAGCCATAGTCTTGAACATAAAATAAACTTCAATACATGTAAATGCAAGAAGAATTATTAATATGTAAGATGCTAGGTCGTAACACACACAAGATAAATAGAATGTTAAGAAAGATACTAAAGATCATTCCTCAAACACGGCACACAGAAAGCAATGACTATGCCCCAAATCCGTACTGCATCGCAGCATACCAAGATTATAGATAAATCAAGGTAGCTTTGAATAGGTACCAGAATAGGGAACAAAAGATAAACCATAACACAAATTGACTGACTTACAAAGTAAACATACAGCCAACATATTCTCTTGCCAAAGAGGTTTGCTCAGGATAGATGGGATAGGAAAGATAACAGCCTTATCGTAGGAACTCTATGTCCGTTAAAGGGTGCTATCTACCTAAAAAGACAATGTCTCACTTGCAGGAAATGCCACATGTTGCAGGAGACGCGTGTGTTGGTCTCGACAATGGAACACTTCGTAGAAGACAAGCTTGTTGATCTAGGGCTTGGTTAAGCGGTACTTAGCTGATGTTGGCAATCGGTATGCAGGACAGTAGATGACTCTGGAAGGAAGCTGCTTTGCTTCAGGTTGGCGAAGGACTATTGCTTTGAAAGGATGCGCTAGCTTGCTGCTTGAGTTAGTCAAGTCGAGGCGAATGGATTTTGACAAACGGAAGACTAGAAGGATGGAATGCTAATGGATTGGGACGGATGGAGAATGGTGGATCGTGTGTGCCTGAGTACTGGATACATCCTTCGTATTCCAGACTGCCTACATACCTTGTGTCCACGGGATCAAGGCACACTTACGATGGAAGATGAACGTGATAAATATGTAGTTCTGGATAGAGTGATGAGATGGGTCAAGGTGAAAGGGGGAGATCTTATGTACCTGAGTACTGGATACTTCCTTCGTATTCCAGACTGCCTACATACCCATATCCATGGGATCAAGGTACCTTAAGACTAAGAAGATGATAATATGTAGTTCTGGTTGGTGTGATGATGTGGGAAAAGAGCGGAGAAGAGGTGATCTTATGTACCTGAGTACTGGAAACATCCTTCGTATTCCAGACTGCCTACATACCCATATCCATGGGATCAAGGTACCTTAAGATTGAAAAGATGATATGTAGTTCTGGTTATTGTGATGATGTAGAACAAGTGTTGAGAAGATAACCACCTTATCATAGGAGCGAAGTGTCCGTTAAAGGGTGTTACCTGTGGAAATGAGACAAGATTGAAGTACGCGCTGCGAACCATGAACAAGGAACCAATCCTAGACCGACACTAAGGAAAGAGTTGCCCCCATTCTGGTAGAGGAAACTGTAGGGGTGACTGCCGAAGAAGACACAGAAAGACTTGACCTAGGATCAGACAGTGTTAACTGTAGACACAGATCAAGCCGTGGGATGACGATGATGGACATTGACAAATTTCCAAGCTATACTAGATAGGGAGATGGAAATGCAAACAAAGTAAATGGTTTTATTATGGATGGATGGATGAATCAGGTTGCGAACTGGACAAGGAGTGGACAGGACTCGATAGACGATGGATGCTGACTCTACGCATAGCGCCTGTTTGCCAGGTTTTCACTATGGTATTTATCCAAGGCGCCTGTTTGCCAGGTTTTCACCAGAGGATGAATGTTTTTGTATTTTTGTATTTTTGATTTTTTTGATTTTTTTGATTTTTGATTTTTTTTTATTTTTTTGACTTTTTTGATGTTTTTGATTTTTTGTGGGAATACTCTGAGGATCAGGCATAGAACTTCTTGAGATGGACACTGTTAAGTGGCTCATCTAGAGGAATGCCGTCAGGTGTAGCTAAAGTATAAGCTCCCGATCCATATGCTGCTGTGACAATGAAGGGACCTAACCAGTTAGGCTCAAACTTGCCCTTCTTCTCTCGATCTACTTGATTTCTCTGATTCTCCTTAAGTACAAGATCACCAACTTGAAACCGTCTTTCTTTGATCTTTTTGTTGTAATTACGCCGGAGGCGATTTTGATAGACATGGAGATGATTGAGTGCGGCAAGGCGCCTCTCATCTAGTAGTTCAAGCTCAGCTAATCTGGAAGTGCGATACTCATCTCCGCCGATCAGGTCCTGCATGGATACTCTGAGTGATGGGATCTCGACCTCTATAGGTAGGATGGCTTCAGAGCCAAAGACCAAGGCATATGGTGTGGCACCAGTTGGTGTTCTGATACTAGTGCGGTAGGCCCATAGGGCGGGATTGAGTTGCAAGTGCCAATCACGACCAGCTTCATTGACTGTTTTCTTGAGGATTTTGAGAATGGTCTTATTGGAAGCCTCAGCTTGGCCGTTACTCTGCGGATAGTAGGGAGTTGAAAAGCGATGTTGGATATTGTATTGTATGCATAAGGCACGGACATCTTGGTTCTTGAATGGTCTCCCATTATCAGTGACAATGGCTTGGGGAATACCATACCGGCATATGAGGTAGTTTAGGATAAACTTGGCTATTTGTTTACCGGTGTGATAGGTCATAGGAATGGCTTCCACCCACTTCGTGAAATACTCAGTAGCGGTAATGATAAACTTGTGGCCATTGGAGGAGGAAGGGTGGATTTGTCCTACGAGGTCGAGACCCCATTGAGAAAAAGGCCATGGAGTTGTCACAGGTTGTAACTCATGAGCGGGTGCGTGAATCAAATCTCCATGTTGCCGACATTGTAGACACTTCTTAGCAAACTGTGCGGCATCTTGCTCTATTGTAGGCCAATAATAACCTGTTCTGAGTATCTTCTTAGCAAGATTAGGACCGGTAGAATGTGCGCCACAGACACCTTCGTGTATGTCGCGTAAGGTAGCTTTGGCTTCTTCCGCGTTAAGACATCGTAAGAGGATACCATCGAGACTCCGGCGATATAGTGTATCACCCAGAATGATGTAACGAGAGGATCGACGGATAAAGGTTTTACGTTGAGTGGATGATAGGTCAGGGGGAAAGGTTTTGTTCTTGAGGTATTCATAGATATCTTCGTACCATGGGGAATTGGGACCAACAAGTTCGCAGATGATTTCAGTAACAGGAACATCGACGGCTGGTATCAACAATTGCTCGATCAAGAATTCACACTTCTGTGTATTTGCAGGCATGTCAATTAATGACCCTACAGAAGCCATAGAGTCTGCGGCTTTATTATGTTCTCTTGGAATTTGCTCAAATGTGATGCTAGAAAAATGTGGTTTGTAGGCATCCACTAGTTGCTTGTAGGGGACCAACTTTTCATCCTTTGTTTGGTATTCATCTGTGACTTGGCGAATGACTAGCTGTGAGTCTCCATATACTTGTAATTCTGTGATATCCCATTGAACTGCTGTATTGAGACCTATGAGGAGTGCTTCATACTCGGCTATGTTGTTGGTGCAAGGGAATGCTAGCCGATATGACTTTGGAATGTAGTCATTCTGAGGTGTAACAAATAAGATGCCGGCTCCTGATCCATGCTGTGTGTAAGAACCGTCAAAGTACAACTTCCACATTATGGAGTTGGAAAGAGTGAAGAGATTCTCATCAGGAAAGTCTGCTACCATAGGATGTGTATCTTTCATAGGTGCTTCTGCTAGTTGATCCGCGAGGGCTTGTCCTTTGATTGCTTTACGATCTGTGTACTCAATGTCGAACTCACTAAGGATCATAACCCATTTAGCCAGTCTGCCTGTGAGAGCTGCTTTTGCTAATAGATATTTCAAGGGATCAATCTTGGCTATCAGATTTGTGTGTTGGTTCAACATGTAATGCCGCAACTTTTGGGAGGCAAACACTACTGCTAGACAAGCCCTTTCCATGGGTGAATAATTGAGCTCATATCCCACCAAGGTTCTACTGATATAGTAAATTGCGTGCTCTCTGCCTGAGTCATCATTTTGTGCTAGCAGGGCCCCTAGGGCCGAATTTGTAGTGGAGATGTACAATATCAAGGGTTTGTCCGCAACTGGTGGAACCAATACTGGAGGTGTAGCTAGATACTCTTTAAGTTGATCAAACGCTGCCTGACACTTGTTGTCCCATCGAAACGAGACATCCTTTCGGAGCAAGTGTTGAAAGGGTTGACATTTATCTGCTAGCTGTGATATAAAACGCCTGATGGACTGTAACCTTCCTTGGAGGCTCCTTAATGCTTTAAGGTTCTTTGGTGGAGGCATCTCCACTATAGCCTTTACTTTTGCTGGATCTACTTCGATGCCCCTACGAGATACTATGTATCCCAACAGCTTCCCTGATGTGACACCGAAGACACACTTCTTAGGATTAAGTCTTACTTGGTATTTTTCAAGCCTGTCGAAGATCTGTCCTAGGACCTGTATGTGATCCGCTCTAGAAGATTTAGCCAATATATCATCCGCATAGTCTTCCATGATGTGATGAAATAGGTCGTGGAAGATCACTGTCATAGCTCGCTGATAGGTTGCTCCTGCATTTTTGAGACCAAATGGCATAACACACCAACAGTAATTGCCCCAAGGACATGTAAAGGTTGTTTTGTGTTGATCCTCCTCAGCTATTCTAATCTGGTTGTAGCCTGAGAATCCATCCATAAGAGAAAGCATCTCGTGACCCGCTGTCAAGTCCACTATAATGTCAATGTTTGGTAGTGGAAAATCATCTTTGGGACATGCCTTATTGAGATCTCTGAAATCATTACACATGCGGATGCGCCCATTAGGTTTAGATACAGGTACAATGTTTGAGACCCAATCTGAATAGTTAATAGGTCGTATGAATTTTGCGTCTAACAGCTTCTGTATTTCTACCTTCACTAAGAGAGCTATCTGTGGGTGCATTTTTCTCAATTTCTGCTTGACTGGTTTCACCTTGGGATCAACTGTGAGATAATGAACTACCAGCTTAGGGTCTAGCCCTGGCATATCTGCATAGGTCCATGCAAAGTTGATGGTTCATTGCAAGAAGAAGTTGTTAAGATTTCTGTGCTCTGTATCAGATAATGATGCCGCTAGGAATGTTGTCTTTGGATTCTGTTATGTACCTAGGTTGATCTCTGTAGAATCTTCCACTAGTAGAGCTGATTTCTCTTGATACTTAGAAGGTAAGGGAAGGTCAAATCCTCCATCCTCAGGTGCCACAGTTGGGTTTTCACCTTTGGATACGTCCTTTATTTTTACTATTTTATGATCAGGAGGTGCCACAGTGTGGTTTTCACCTAGAGATCTTTCTTTATTTGTACTTTTGCGACTAGAGGATTTGGCATTCTCACCAAAATAAGCCGTGGGCTCTAATTCCATTACAAAACCTGCCTTGTGATCGCCAAGAGGGATACCTTCCCGAAGTCCCATGAACTCAGCTAAAGCTTCATCATTCTGAAAGACATCTATAACGGGGGCCCCTTGTTGGTCCCAATCGATAAGTTCAGGGTAGACGAGCGTGACATTTTGGGTGCTGGTGGTGGAAGTTAAGGATACGGAGGATAGTGTAAAAATAGAGGATTCTGTGAATAGATTGGTCATGTGGAGGGAAGAGTCATCGGTGATATCCTCTGTAGACGTCGTATCGGCGGGAAAAGTGTCAGCTACCTCGTCGAGGATATACTCGATGTCCGAGGCGCGTGGTACCTTCTTACCAAATCCTAATCCTTTCTTGTCTAGCTTCTTTGTTACCACAATGGGCTCCATAGTGCCTTGATTCTGTTTCCCAAGGCCACCTTTGCCTTTATAGCCCATGTTTTTCACTATCCTTAAGCCATTGCCATATTGCTTGACTGGTATCGTGACTGGTTCTTTCTCCTTGTAGAGCCAAGAAGGGATGTCCTCAATAGTTTCCTCTTCCAATAACCGTCCATGTTGGAATTGGGTTAGGAATGTTGGGGGAGGAATATTTGCTTTTTTGGTAATTTTAGCAATGGGTGGTTTGCCGTAAGATTTTGGAGATAAAGGCATCCGCCCTACACAACAAGATTCAGAGATATCATAAGTGCCAAAGCCTATATCCCGAAAGCGAGTTGTGATTTTGGGGAGGGGTGTAGGCTCACTTGTAGAGGCTTGTGTGAGAGTTTCAGGGTCAACATAGAGAGGGGATTCAAGGGCTTTGTCATTTTTAGGCACTTGGTTGCAATTCTTATAGCTTCCTTGCAAGACACGGCAAAATTCAAAAGGATTAGGGTCTCCTGGGATGGTGATCTCCGTACCATTGTATGTGAACTTTAGGGACTGATGGTACGTGGAGGGAACAGCTTTCATTGCATGGATCCATGGGCGGCCAAGAATAATGTTGTAAGGCAGCTCAATATCAAGAACTTGACACCTGGTTTCAAGCATAACGGGGCCCAGTTGTATAGGCAAGTGAATAACACCTTCTGAACGGCGTTCTGCATCATCATACCCCTTGATTGTAATACTATGCTCAGTGTTGACGTGATCCTCAGAGTATCCCAATTGCTTTAGTAACTTTAAAGAACAGATGTTGAGACCAGCACCACCATCTATGAGGATGCGTTTGATTTTGCGCTTATGGATGAGCACTTCAATATGGAGGGCATCGTTGTGACAAGGATCATGGGAGGGAAGGTCTTTCTCAGAGAAGACCACATTGTAAGGCGAAGCAATATTACCCACTATAGCTTGGAAATCTGCGACTACTATGTTGTTAGGAACGGAGGACTCTTGGAGGGATTTTTCTAGCACCACTCTATGTGCAGGTGATGACCGTAGAAGGTCCAAAATAGAGATCTGTGCTGGTGTTCTCCCTAGATGTTCGACAAGATTATAATCAGACTGAACTGGAAGCCTAGGTGTAGGTGTACGAATGGTAACATGACCTCGATGAGTAGTAACAGCATAATCTGTAGATTTGCCTTTGATGGTGAGGGTAGAAACTCGACTCTCTTCAAAACGACCTACAATGGAATCGAAGGACGTGGAAGCGTGATTGATACCTTTACCTCTATCCTGAGGAGGAGGTGGACCATGATGAGGGAATGGTTCCTTGTACATATCGAGATCCTGGCTCGTGTGTTGCGCTGGTGATTCATTCTCAAAGGTGATTTGATTACCGTCGATGAGGTTTTGGATGAGGTGCTTAAGCTTCATGCAAGATGCAGTTCGATGACCTTTGCTCCTATGGAACTCACAATACTCATTGTCTCTGTAACGTGTAGTTTTGTAGATAGGTTCTCCATAAGGAGGAGCATCAGGTAAGGTTATGAGCCTTTTCTGCAAAGCTTGCTGTAAGACCGATTCGATGGGCACTCCTAAAGGAGTAAATTGACGTCGCGGAGGGTAATCTTGTTGAGGCCGCTCTTGTTGTCTTTGCTGTTGGGTGGGATAAGGCTGCCTTTGTTGCTGCTGTTGTTGAGGTGGAGCTTGACTTGGTTTGGAGAGTTGCAGTGGTGTTTGCAACGTTTGGACATGCTTAGCATCGACCACTCCATCATTGACCACGTTTTTGTTCTTGTTCCAATACTTGGGTTTATCATTCGACTGTTGATGCGAATTGCTATCTTTCGTCTCCTTAAAGATTTTGACCACACCCTTAGCGATGAGGGCCTTCTCAATGTTGATACCCTTGTATGTGATTTCATCGAAGGTTGTAGCACTAAGAATTTGCAAATGGAAACCTAACTCTTGGTTGAGGTTCTGTACAAATATGCTAACAAGCTGTTTCTCCGGAATCTTGAAAGGGAATTTACTAGCCATTTGTCTCCATCGCTGAAGGAAAGAAATGAAAGTCTCACCATTTTTCTGTTTATTGTTGCATAGATCCGTCATGGAAATCTCATGCTCTGCGTTGTAAGAAAAATGGGTGGCAAACTTCTCTGCTAGCTCGTTGAAAGACTTGACACCCGTAGGTAAGTGTGAGAACCATTCTATTGCTTGTCCTCCAAGACTGCGAGGAAAAAGACGCATAAGATATGTGTCGTTGTGAGAGACCTCAAAGCAAGCAAGATAGAATTCCCTAAGATGGTCTTTTGGGTCACCTTTTCCTTTGTACTTATCAAACTTTGGAATAGTGAAATTTTGAGGAAAAGGGATCATTGGTAATGACCGATCAAAAGGATAAGGGCACACTTCCTCCAAAGAGAAGGTCTTTTTGGTGTGGCCAAATGTAAGATCAGATAGCTGTTGTTGTACCTCTGCAATCTTTAGTTCCATAGTCGTGGGAGGGGTTGGTAACGTCTCCCGTTGTCCAAAAAGCGGTTGGTGTTGCCCATATGGAAGATTATAATGTGAGCCATGCGCAGTGGTATTGTAAGGGTCGTAAGATTGATTGGGATTGTATGGATTGTATGATTGGTTCAGATTGGGTTTGAATTGGAGGCCTTGATTAGGCAGAGGTGGAGATGGCGCTAGGTAAGAATGTTGGCTCTGCGATGGTTGAAGAAACGTATTGGGGGGAGGAAAGCTAAAGTGCGTTTGATTAGGTTGTGAAGGTGGCACAGAGCTTTGGGAAACCTGATGTTGGGAATGTTGCGAGTGGCTAGGCAATGTATGAAAGAAGTTGAGCGTGGATGAACGTTGTGGAGGAGGAACATAGGTAGAAGTGATTTGCGACGGTGGGGGTTGATTGAAGATGAGAGTAGAAGAATGTTGTGGTTGAGGGACATAGGTAGAAGTGATTTGCGACGGTTGGGGTTGCTTGAGGATGAGAGTAGAAGAATGTTGTGGTGGAGGGGGCTGCGTGACTCCAATTGGTTGAGAGACATGCAGGTGTGATGATATAGGAGGTGGCATATGTTGAGACCCTTGTTGCATGGCTACATACGTGTTCCCCGGATTGTAATTGGGTGGGAAACCTACACGTGATGGGGTAACCAAGATTCCACTTGCGCTTGGGATGGACACTTTAGGAGGTGTTTGCACATTGGATCGAGCTAAGGTGGCTTGCCTAGCTAACTCTGCTTGCCGTTGGAGAGTTTCTTGTTGGTTTTGATAGATCTCCATAGGAGTCAAAAGTGGTGATACGGGCCTCTCCTCTGTTGGATTTTGAAAAAGGGGATTCCTATACTGCGAACCTTGAGTAGGTAGGGGCGTAGTCACCGCGGACATGGTTTGCACCGCTTGTATGGTTTCTTGGGTGTTGTTGCTCTCCTTGAGAGTGGACACATCAAAATCTTGAGGTAACTTGGCACCTTGCTTTGCAAGCAAGCGAAAGAAATGATCCTGGTTCTCACTAAGGATTTTATCAAAGGCAGCTATAGCTCTAGGATCTTGTATGAATTCGTCAAGATCTTGCCCATCTTCTTGAGAGGATTGACCTATTTCAAAGTGTCGCTCTTCTTGAGATGGGGTTTGATCTACGATATAACCTTGTGGGACAAAATCTGGAGGCAAGCCTGTGGTATACTGCGGTGCATTTAGCAAAGGGGTTCTATCCTCATGAGGATTACTTGGTTTATCTATGTGCGGCATGTTTGGCGAGCTGATTGGTTTTGCCGTGGGTGTATTAGGAGTCACTTTGGGAGTAACGTTGAGACGACCTGATTGTGGTGTGCGAGGGGGTGACTTGTGCTTCTTAGGGACAACTTGCCTAGACTTCATGGTTTGCTGTAGCCTGGTGGTGACCATGGGTTTCACTTAGGCACAATGTAATGCTGGGAATATGTGAGATGCTTTGAAGAAACAGACAAACTCTGATGCATAAAGTACTGACCAAAGGCGCTATACTGTTTGACCAGAGGCGCAGGACTGTGCTACCAAAAGCGTGCTACTGTGGGCCAGAGGCGACGGGATGAGCTACCAATAGTGAGTTACTGCTATGTCAAAGGCGAGCTACAGTGACCAAAAGCGAGCTACTGTTATACCAAGGGCGCTGAAGTAGAGTTTTAGCCAGAGGCGGGTTACTGCTGTACCAAAGGCGATCTACTGTATTACCAAAGGCGAGCTGCTGTAATACCAGGGGCGCTGAAGTAGTGTCTGATGTTTTTCAAGGGCAAGATTTTTCTGTTTCTGATTGGATTGGTTTGGCAAGAGAAAACACAGCAAACAAGTGGTCAAAAAAGGCACAAGGACTGACACAACAGATAGTGTATGTTCAAGGCTCCAAACAAGCCCAATGTTTCCACAGGTCAAATACAGTTGCAATCAATAACAAGCACTTTTTATCCCTAGAGACAAGGTTTCATTGCAGTAGATCAGCTCACAGCTTAATACTCCGTCGATAAAAATATCATTCCATAAAGGTGTCAGATATTTAGTATCTTTGCGAGAGACGATAGGTAGGGATATCTCACCCTCCCCTTGGAAAGCTCAAGTAGGTCACAAGAGCTTTATGTCCAAGGGAATACTATCTCTTCTCAAGGGAGCCAATGGTGAGTATCTTAAGGGTTTAAATCGATTTCCCTTGCACTGATGATTACCGCAATGTTCGGAGGTAGGTCGGGTAGTCTCTATCTAAAATTGGTTCTTAGTGACTTTGAGGGACCAACGCCTTACGAGCAATGCGACAAGCTACTAAAAGCTTTAACCAATCCTACTAAGAGTTTCAAACACTTCGCTCAATGTGAAAATCGTTTCCACAAAGAGCTAGTACACCTCTTTTCAGTTTGGCACCACAAGGTAAGGCTGACGTCGGTTAGGACTTGGCTTTCGCCTTATCCCTTTTATATAGCGGTTCAAAGGAAAACTCCGCTTAGGGTCGTCCCTTTTGGATGAATCGCAATCCAAAAGCAGGCCCTTCTAAAGGAAGTACAAAAAAAGTAAAAACAAGCACGTCACACAAAGGTTCAATTGTCCCGTTATAAGAAAAATAAGGTGCAACTAAGCTATGCACACACACGATTGTAGTTGTAAATTGTCCCTTATGAAATGAAGTGTTTGGCATTCATGTCCATTGTCCTTTAGAAAATTGAGGTGTTTGTTCATACATGTCCATTGTCCCTTAAGAAAAGCAGTATGTTCCTAAGACTTAGATTGCAAGAAAAGATTTGTTCAATTATCCTTTTAAGCATGCAATGTGTTTCTAAGACTTAGTGAGATAGATCAAGAGGTCTTCAATGCTCGTCCTGCACGAACATGTTAAAAACACCTATTTGCTCTGTATGAGTAATAAGAAGCTGCAACAAGTGATATTAGGTCCACACAAACTCAAAAGTTAGCAAGTGCTTGAAGTCAGAGATTGAGAATAGGCCAATGAGTGGTCTTAAAAAATAAATCTCAGAAAATCTTTGAAACAATATTACCACTGTGTAGAGGACAGAAAAATACCAACTTTCAAAAAAAACATCACCTGAATCCGAGTCCGTTTGTGAAAGTTATGAAGCTTGAAAAGTCAAAAAAAACTGTGACGAGACAAAGACAGCAGTGAGAAAATCAATTTTCTGAAAAATCAGAGAATCTTGAGAAAAAACCAATTTCACCACGATGTAGATCACGAAATTCTAGCCTATTTCAAAAAAAAAAGCACTGAAATACGTGTCCGTATGACCAAGATAATGAGGTTTGAAAATCGCCTATTCATTTAAAAAGCTCATTGAAGAGGGGTCTGTCTTAGCCCCCTGTGACTGGCTCCTGGTCACTGATGTGACCTGCTGCTGGGCTGAAGGTGCTTTATTTTTTTTTCAAAAAATAAAAAGAAAAAAGAAAAAAGATTCTCTTTACTTTGTTTTACTTTTTAAAAGAAATAAAAACTAAAAACACTTCATTTTTTATTTGTTTTTTTTTTTTTGGTTTTTGTTTTTGCTTTTTTATTTTTGGATTTTTTTTGCTTTTTCTTTTTGCTTTTTTTTTTTTTTGAATTTTTTTTTGAAAAAAGAATTTTTTTTTTTTTTCGAATCTCTCCAAAAAAAGAGTTAAAAAACCTGTGAAATCAAACTAAAAATTCCACAAATTTGATATTAAATCAGGACCAATGGGTCCCACCGGGCGTGCTAGAATGTGTATATGGAAAAATGGATTAAATCTAAACTAAATAAAACCAAAGAACCCAATAACATAAAGGAAACGAATCTAAGTAAAAGCCATAAATCACAAATCAAAGACAAATGAAAGCTCTTACCAAAACCTGTATTGTTCCCTTTTGGAGATATGTGGATTGCTCAATGTAGTTGCAAAGCCATGGCTGCAACAAGCAAATATGTGCTCAAGAGATCAATGTCAAAAGATCGTTATAGTGCTCAATCGACGCGTTTTTGTATGCTCGAAGCTCTGTTAAGTATGCCTGAGAATACGATCGAAGAGAGAGAGTAAATGAAGGAGATGAGGGGGGTTTATATAGATTTCAAGGAAAATCGATCAACGGTCTAGATAATTCAGAAGAATCAACGGAGGAGATAAGTTGAGGAATGTGCAACGAATGAAAAGCAGACATGTGTCTTGCTTTCTTTTGCATGAGAGGAGTTATCAAGAATAGAAGAATGAGTTAACTGAAGAGATAAATCAATTAAAAGAATAAAGCAATCAGTTAAGTGATTTAAAACAAGAAGAAGAGATTTGCATGAGAAAAGAAGATATTTTGCTTTATTAAATATAGAAATATTTAATTGATGAGCAAGAAAGCTTGAGTTATTTTAGAGATAACTTAAATTAGAAGAAAAAGCAATTTAAATAAATAATTGATTTATTTAAATTTAGAGAAGATATTTTGGAAGAAATAATTAAATAATTAGAATTATTTAATTTAGAAGATTTGAAAAGCAAATTAAATAAATAAATTTATTTAATTGTTGTGCATGATTTTGGAAGAATGATTTTTGATTTAATTAAATAATGTAAATTATTTAATTTTAGATAAGAGGAAATTTGTGATGAATTAATTAAATAATTAGATATATTTAATTAATGTAGATGTGAATTTTGGAAAGAGGATAATGATCTAATTAAATAATTAAAATTATTTAATTGTAGAAGAATATAGAGGAATTTGATTTAATTAATTAAATAAAGGGAATTTATTTAATTAATGTTGAATTTAGGAGATTTAGAAGAATTTGATGAAATTAATTAAATAATTAGACTATTTAATTAATGTTTGCAATGCAGGTGATTAGACAGATTACGAAATGCAAGTAGCATGACAAGTTGGTCATTTTAGGGTGTCTACACCTATTACTTTAACACCCCCCTTAAGATGAACTTAGAGAGAAGCTAAAAAAACTAAGGACAAATACATGAAAGCAAAGATGGGTCCCGGTAACTAGGCCTCATGAGGTACCCAAATACAACCAAATGATCTCTATAAAGCAGAGCAAAGGGAGAAAACCTAGTTAGAAAAAACTCCTCTCTAAAAAGAGATGAAAGCATGTATGAAAACATGAAGGAAGGAATGCCTCATGAAGACCTCCCAAGGACAACTTCCTTCACCCCAATCACAACTGAAAATATCGAGGTGATGCCAAAGGTTTTGTGAAGATGTATGCAAACCTACTCCTCTGTAGGAATGTACTCCAAGATGAGAAGGGTATCTTGAATAATCTGTCGAATGAAGTACATGTGGATCTCAATGTGTTTGGTCCGCCGAAGCTCCACTAGGTTGCATGAAATATGAATAGCACTCTGATTGTCACACCAAAGAAGTGTGAGACTATCAGGAGGAAAACCAAACTCAATCAGCAACTGATGAAGCCATAGAACCTCTTGGCTAGCTAAAACTGCAGCTTGGTACTCAGCCTCTGTAGATGATAATCCAATAGCAGATTGCTTATTGCAAGACCATGCAATGGGACCATAACCAAGGAAAAAAACAAATCCATAAGTAGACTTCCTATCATTGACATCACCAGCCCAATTTGATTCAGTGAAGTCGACAATGTGAGAAGATCCTAATGTACAGTGAATGCCATAATGTGATGTGCCCTGAGTACACCTCAATATGCATTTGGAAGCTTGCCAATGGATCTCATGTGGATCATGTGAGAATCGAGAGACAAGACCAACCGCAAAGGAAAGATTAGGACAAGAATGTGTTAGGTACAATAAGATGCCAACCAACTGCTTGTATAATGTAGAATCTATTGAAGGAGTAGAGCAAGTGGAAGACAAGACAAACCTAATTGAAATGGTGTGGGCGTAGGCTTTCAATCAAGCATGTCGAATCTCTGAAGCATATCAAGAGCATACTTCTACTTAAATATGGAAATCCCATCCAAAAATTGAATAACCTGTAGACCAAGAAAGTAGTGCAAAAGACCGAGATCTGTCATCTCAAATTGCTCCATCAAAGCTCATTGAACACTTTGAATCATGGAGGATGAGCTACCTGTGAGAATCAAATCATCTACATAGAGCACAAGTATCAAAAGATCACCCTCCTATGCTGAATGTACACTGTAGGATATGAATGACATCGTGTGAAGCCAAAAGAAATTAGAAAAGAGTCCATCTTCTCATACTAAGCTCGAGGGGCTTGTTTGAGACCATATAATGAATGACAAAGTTTGCAAACTAGTGAAGTGTCCTACACAAACCCCCGAGGCTGCTCCACATAGATCTCCTCATGAAGGTCTTCATGCAAGAAGGCACTCTTCACATCCATTTGAAAAATTGTCCGTCCTTGTGAAGTTGCTAGTGAAAGTTCAAGGCAAAAAGAATCCATTTTGGCAGCAGGAGCAAAGGTCTCAGAGTAGTCAATACCATCAACCTAAGAAAACCCCTTCACAACAAGACAAGCCTTATACTTATCAATCAAATCATCCATAGAAAATTTGGTAAGGTACACCCATTTGCACCAAACCAGCTTTCTTCCCTTAGGAAGATGAACAAGATCTGAAGTATTATTCTTCATCAATGAAGAATACTCATCCTCCATCACCCTATCCCACTTAGGATTACTTGTCGCCTCTGAAAACTTTTGAGGATCATCTGAAATGGCATGACTCAAAAGACTATTGTGAATGAGTACGACAGGAATCTAAAGGATCACCTACCAAAGATCTAGCTGCATCAAGAGTATTGTGGGCCCACTTGGGCAAAGGCTAAATATCTGGAGGTGGTGGTGAAGGTGGATCGTCATCAACAACATTCTCAAGAGATAAGGAATCCTCAAGATATGAAGTGGGAGGAGTAGGGAGTGAGGGAGAAGATGGTGATGAAGAATCCATCTAAGGAAAGCGCTCATCAAACTGGACATCTCATCGAAACAAGACCTCTCTAGAATCAGGATCAAACAACCTATATGCCTTAATATCCTCACAGTAGCCAAAAAATATGAGTGGTCATGTTTTTCTCTCCATGGCTTTCCACTGAGCATCAAGAATATATTCCCAAGCCTCACTACCAAAAACTCAGAATGTAGATACATTGGGGTTGACATGGGTCCAAGCCTCCTCACGAGTCATATGTCATAATGCCTTGAGGCATCCAATTTTGAATATAATTGGCACAATTCACTACCTAAACTTAGAATGAAGAATCCATGTTACATGACTGAATCATACAATTGTCCATCTCCCGCAACATTTTGTTCTTTCTCTCAGCAACACCATTTTGCTAAGGGGTGTAAGGAACTGTAAGCTAATGCAAAAGTCCCTAAAAGCTTGATTGACATACTCTCCTAATTATCTGTGCGTATCCTCCTTATAGAAAGACCATACTACTTCTCCACGAATGCCTTGAAGATCCTGAAGGAATCAAAGACATCACTCCTGCACTTAAGAAAGTACACCCATGTATGCCTGGAGAAGTCATCAATAAATGTGAGCATATATCTGGCCCCTGAAAATGAAGGAGTTGGAAATGACATGAGGTCACTATGTACCAACTCTAAGGGTGCCTTAGCACATGTGGCTCTACCCATAGGAAAAGAATCTTGGTGATGTTTGCCAAGAACACATTCTCGAGAAACACCATTAGTGCAAAAAATCTTAGGGAGCCTAAACACTAGTGCCTATACTCATATATTGTAGATATCTGAATTTACATGGCCAAAACACTCATGCCAAATCCTACTTATTGTATCTACATGTGCTATAAGTGATGAACCAGAACTATCTGAGCTCTCAAATCCATAAAATCTATATAAGCGAGATGCACAATCAATACTCCCAGTAGCCACAACAAGATCAAGATTATGGAGGTCTTGAATAACTACATCATGTGGTGAGAACTCAACTATTCTACTAGATCCAGAATGACAAACCTAATAAACTGAAAGGAGGTTGGTCAAAATGTCAGGAACAACAAGAACATCCTGAAGACAACCACCTTCCAATGGAACAATATCTGAACCCAAAACTGAAAGCTAAGGGGAGTCACCAACTATAATCTATGAAGCGACACAATGGGCAAGAGTGGTAATAAATCCTGAGTATGTGTCATGTGGTGAGAAGCACCAGAGTCTAGAATCCATGTAGATGATGAAGGTAATGCCTGTATAGAAAGAGCATGACCTTTCCCTATGTGTGGGGAAGAATACTAAGGTGATGAGATATTATGTTGCTACATGGCCTCCTCTAAAGCCTCTAATCTCTTCCAACATCTGTTAATTGAATGTCCTTCCTTGCCACAAAAACTACAAGGATCACCTAATTTCTTCTTTATCTTGGAGGAAGACTCACTAGACTTAGAAGACTTGTCCTACTTGGGATTGGAATGTGGTTTTGAGTCTGACTTTGGAGGTGGCTTGGAGGAACTCTCACTACTTGTTGAATCTAATTTGGGATTTTGTATCTTCTTTTGTTTCCCTCTAGATGGCTGAGATACCAAGGCATGGTTCTTTGATCCTGTGAGAACATCCAACTGTGTCAACTTGGAATGTTCTTGTGTCAAATAATCGCAAAAACCTCAAAGGTAGGCATGGTAAAAGTAGTACCTAACACATCCATGGTGGAACAAAATGTAGAAGAGAAAACTTGAAAGGTGCCTCAAAGCTTAGACAAGATCAGGTAAATACTATTGGAATTAGACCGGACAACTGAGAGGGGGGAGGGTGAATCAATTGTCCCAAAAATTAACCTTTTCTTCCTTTTAATCTTCTTTCACAACTTGTAAATTGATTAATGATGTAAACATTAAAGCATGAAACAACATCACATAAGCAGAAACATAATCAACACATTTGACACCAGGATTTTTGACGTGGAAACCTGGTTAAGAGAAAAACCATGGTGGGTGTTAGCCCACAAGATTCGTACCCTATTAAAAGTACTTAAAAAGAATGGGAAGGCACTTGCCTTCAGGCTCACTACCCAGATCTCACTTCTCAAAAGAGAGGCTCACTGCCTACAAGAAGTTTAAGTTTAACACAAGAAGAATTAACTGAGAAATATCATCTACTTCATGCCTGGTTTAGTTTCATTGAATGCTCATAAAACTTCTATTATGCTTCCAAACTCTTCTTCACTAACTTTTCACTCTATTATGCTTTTTGCTCTTTTGCTCCTCCTCTTCTTTGCTCTACTCCTGATCCTTTCTTCAGATTTATTATTTATGCTCAAGGATGATTTTCCACGACTCAACTACACTCCTTTATATGCTTCATCAACCTTGGAATAAACATCAAGGTTGGCACACCAAACATCTTACTTAATGTGAATCACTAAGCTGTTGGCCAAACATTGCTAAGACTTGAAATCTTCTTTCAACAACACACCACGCTCCAGAGAATTGCTTCTGGAACATCCGCAATAAGCTTGAATCATCCAGTCGGCTAAGACTAGGAAGAACAACAACACCAAGAAGGAAATCTTCACCAACAAGCTCAAACTTCAATGCGAATCTCCAACATAGCAGTCACACAATCCAAAGACCTCCACAAGCACAATGAATTCAACAAAAACATCCGCACTCCTCCAAATCATCAAAATCACTTGCATCTTTATTCAAAACCTCAAGTATACTATCTACCATGACTGTCATCTTAGAAATATTGCTTGTGGACCTCCAAACCACGAACCACTTGAATGGATGATACACACTGACTTCCCAAACATGCCTCTAGATCTGTAGATCATTATTTGATATATCCAGAAGGATTCGGACCACTTCTCTGTCGCTCTGTCTCTTTTGAATACTGCAAAACCGGTTCTACTTATATGGCCATAGTTTCTTCAAATCTTCATGTGGACCTCTCAAATTCTGACTAGACCTACTTCACATAATCCTCTATACTACCATATGATCCACATCCATTAATCTTTATTAATTTTCTCAATATCCTCAACATTCCAGTCTTCTAGTTAGACAACAAGATAGGATATAGTTGACACCAATGGCAACAAGAATATGTTGACATCAATGACAACACAAATTAGACACATATTTGCAACAATCTCCACCTTTGTCATTGATGGCAACATATGATGTGAAAAACTGATTTAACCATCAAGACAAGAGCTTCTCCCCCTTTCTCTTATCACTTCTGCAACCACTATCTTCACTGCTCCCCCTTTCACCAGCAACTAGTTTTTCACATGACTTCTCTCCCCCTTTGACATCAATGGCAAAGGACACATATTTGCAGTCTTTTCTCCTTAGTTTTGTTTCAGCTCAAACTCAAAAATTGCATGTAGACTACTTCCCTTGAGTAAGGCTTCCTTAACATCAATCTGGATCACAAGATATGACTGTGAATTCCACCGAAGTGATGCACTCTAGTGCGTCTTAATTTTGAACAGGAGGGGTAATAACCCCTAACTTCTCTCTGAGATACTCAAAAGTATCCTTGGGAAGAGGCTTAGTGAAAATATTTGCAATCTAATCCTTTGAGGACACAAACTCCAACTTGACTTCATTTTCATTTACCTTCTCTCTCAAGAAATGAAACTTGATGGATATATGCTTTGTCTTTGAATGCAACACCAGATTCTTTGAGATACTTATTGCACTTGAATTATCACAGAAGATTGTGACAGGCTCCTCAAATAAAATGATGATGTTTGCTGCTGCTATATACTCAGCCTCTACTATAGATAGGGAAATTGCCTTCTGATTTTTACTTAGCCAAGAAACCAGTCTACTTCCCAAGAAGAATGCACCACCACTAGTGCTTTCTCTGTCATCCACATCTCCTACCCAGTCAGCATCTGTATATGCATGAAGAGTGAAGTCATTATCCTTTGGATACCATAATCCATAATCAATTGTCCCTTGGAGATATCTAAAAATTCTTTTGACTGCTACAACATGGGATTCTTTAGGATCAACTTGGAATCTAGCGACAAGCCCAACTGCATTCATGATATCAGGGTTGGTCTGAGTCAGATAGAGAAGTCCTCCAATCATTGATCGATACCTTTTCTAATTTGACTTAGGGGAGTCATCATCTTTACTCAACTTACATCTGGTTACCATAGGTGTACCTACCGGCTTTGAATCTTTCATTCCAAACTTCTTCAACAATTCTTTCACATACTTAGACTGAGATATAAAGATACCTTTGTCTAACTGATTCATTTGCAAACCTAAGAAGAAGTTCATTTCACCAAACATGGACATCTCAAATTCACTTTGCGTCTGATCAGAAAATGTTTTGCACATACTCTCATTTCCACCAAAAATGATATCATCAACAAATACCTCAACAATCATAATATTCTCATGATTAATCTTGAAGTAGAGATTACTGTCAGCAATGCCTTTGCTGTAACCTAGATTTAGCAAATACTTATTGAATCTTACATACCAGGATCTTAGAGCTTGTTTGAGTCCATATAATGCTTTCCTTAATCTGCAGACCATGTCTCCTTGATTAGACAACTGAAATCCTTTTGGTTGCTCAATGTAGATTTCTTCTAACTCTCCATTTAGAAATGTTGACTTGACATCCATCTGATAGACTTTAAAATCTTTATAAGCAGCAAAAGAAAGAAACAATATGACTGCCTCTATTGTTGCCACTGGAGCAAAAGTTTCTTCAAAATTAATTCCTTCCACTTGAGAATATCCTTTGCATACCAACCTTGCTTTATTTCTTACTTCACCTTCTTCATTTAGCTTGTTCCGGAAGACCCATTTAGTTCCAATCACATTTTTGTCCTCAGGTCTAGAAACAAGATCCCGAGTGCGATTCTTTTCAATTTGCATTAATTCTTCTTTCATTGCCTTTACCTAGTTTTCATCTTTGCAGGCTTCACTTACTGTTTTTGGTTCAATATTTGAGATCAGACAAATCTCTTCTTGATCTTCAGCAATTCTTCTTCTAGTTTAGACACCTTTATTTCTGTCTCCTATAATTTGATCTTCAGGATGATTCATCCTTATATACCTAGGAGTTTTGGGAATTGTTTGAGCTTCTATTTCTTGAGCTTGTTCCTCAACTTCTGCACTATCGTCTTGAATTACTAGATTTTTTGGATCAATTTGGATCTGGATCTGAGTTTACACTTGCCTTTCTTGACTTGGATTTTCATCTTGATCATCTGAATCATATCCGTAAGACTTGGAATGTCCTTCTTTGCTCTCATCAACTCTGACATTAGCACTTTCAACAATCTTTTTCAACCTCTTGTTAAAGCACCGGTATGCTTTGCTTTGAGTAGAGTAACCCAAAAAAATTCCTTCATCACTTCTTGCTTCAAACTTGCTTAGATCCTCATCTCTTTTGATATTGCATTTACTACCAAAAACTTTCAAGTATCTTATAGTAGGAGGATGACCAAACCATAGTTGATAAGGTGTCTTACTAGAATTGCCTTTGATCTACACCCGGTTAAGAGTGTAGACAACAATACTCACAACTTCTCTCCAATAAACTTGAGGAACATTTGTTTCCATCATCATGGTCCTGGCAGCTTCTTGAATGGTTCGATTCTTTCTTTCCATAACTCCATTTCGCTGAGGAGTCCTAGGAGCATATAACTATCTTTTAATTCCACGCTTTTCACAAAATGAATCAAACTCACTAGAGGTAAATTCTCCACCTCTATTGGATCCAGACACTTTATCTTCACACCAATCTCATTTTCCACCATAACTTTGAATACCTTGAATTTGTCAAGAGCTTTTGATTTTTCTTTTAAGAAGGTTACCCACATCATCTGGGAGTAATCATCAATCAACAACATAAAATATCTGTCTCCTTGCACACTCCTAATTCTAGCAGGATCACATAAATCAGTATGCACAAGTTCCAACCATTCACTTGAAAATTGTTCTTTAATTTTGAATGAAATTTTGTTCTGTTTGCCCAATTGACATTATCTACATATGTTATCAGGTTTCATAAGTTTTGGAAGATCTCTGACAGCTTGAGTAGAACTTATCTTTACAAAGTTATCAAAATTCACATGACACATCCTCCTATGCCATAACCAACTTTGATCTGACTGAGCAATGAAACAAATTTTGCCAGAGCTACTTAAATGAAAGATGTTACCTCTAGTTTGAGTACTAGATGCAATTTCAGTTTTGGAGCTTTCCAAGATTTTGCATTTTCCATCCTTGAATAAGAGATCATAACCCTTGTCAACCAACTATCCACTGAGAAGATTATGCTTCAGTCCTTCCACATACAAAACATCATTAGTGTTATTCTTACCATCAAAAGAGATGGATCCTCTGCCATGGATTCTACCAGCTGAGTTGTCTCCAAATTTCACAATTCCACCTTCATATTTTTCAAAGCTTACAAACTTACTTTTATCACTAGTCATATGATGAGAACATCCACTATCAATCACCCATTCATCCTTTTCAACAACCTGAGCAACCAAGGCACTTTCCACATTTGTACAGCTAGCAAATTTAGTAGACACCAAATCTTCTTCCTTGATAACAATGAACACCCAATCATCTTCAATGGAACCTCCATGATCAGATTCATCATCTGTGACTCCTTCTTCTCCAATTTCTTGGACATAGTAACATTTTTTCTAACCTTTATATCTATTAGGGTTTGGTTTTAAGAACCTCTCCAGACATCTTGAGGCAAAATGACCAATCTTATTACAAGCAAAACATTTGAGTGGCAACTTTCCTTCATATTTACCAGATCCTCATGGTATTCTTTTGGCAATAAGAGCTTCAAGATCTGTAGTCTAAATTTCATCATCTTCAAGATCCTTCCTTGTCTTCACAAATCGGTTTGATCTTCCTAAATCACCCAGATCATATCTTTGCTTTCCATACACACTAGCCTTACATGCAAATTCAGACTTAGGGAGAGAATCACCAAACTCACTCATTTCAAATGCTAAAAGTTTATCAACTAACTGATCCCTTGTGACAGTTGTTACTGTCCTGATTTCTTCAATGGCTACAACTTTATGCTTGTATGCTGTAGGTAAGGATCTGAGCACTTTGACAACAATTTCTAATTCTTCCAATACTCCACCTGCATTTCTGATACTGGTCACAAGTTCATTTACTTTCTTCATGTAGGAAGTAATGTTTTCATCTCCCCTCATTACCAATCTTTCATATTTACCCTTCAGGCTTTGTAGCTTGGCACATTTAACATATTTTTCACCTTCATACAAATTTTCCAACTTTTTCTAGATTTCATGGGTAGTTTTGAAATCCAGGACATTTGCCAATTCTGTATCAGACAGGGCACTCAATAAATCTTCTTTGGCTCGAATATTGCATTTAGCTTCCCTGAGTTTGTCTAGAGTAGTAGGGCCATTCTTCAGAATCTTATACTCATTCTTTGTTATCATCCAAAAGTCATTACCAATACATTCCAAATGACATTGCATGCGTACCTTCCAAAGGGAGTAATTTGTTCCATCAAATCTTAGAGGATCTGGCTCTGATACCAATTGTTGGTATTAGATCAGACAACTGAGAGGAGGGGAGGTGAATCAGTAGTCCTAAAAATTAACCTTTTCTTCCTTTTAATCTTCTTTCACAATTTGTGAATTGATTAATGATGTAAACATTAAAGCATGAAACAACATCACATAAGCAAAAACATAATCAACACATTTGACACCAAGATTTTTGACGTGGAAACCCAGTTAAGGGAAAACCATGGTGGGTGTTAGACCACAAGATTCGTACCTTGTTAAAAGTACTTAAAAAGAATGGGAAGGCACTTGCCTTCGGGCTCACTGCCCAGAGCTCATTGCTCAAAAGAGAGGCTCACTACCTACAAGAAATTTAAGTTTAACACAAAGAATTAACTGAGAAATAGCATCTACTTCATGCCTAGTTCAGTTTCATTGAATGCTCATAAAACTTCTATTTTGCTTCCAAACTCTTCTTCACTAACTTTTCACTCTATTTTGCTTTTGCTCTTCTGCTCCTCCTCTTCTTTGCTCTGCTCCTGATCCTTTCTTCGAATTTATTATTTTTGCTCAAGGATGATTTTCCATGACTCAACTACACTCCTTTATATGCTTCATCAACCTTGGAATAAACATGAATGTCGGCACACCAAACATCTTACTTAATGTGAATCACTAAGCTATCGGCCAAACATTGCTAAGACTTGAATCTTCTTTCAACAACACACCACGCTCCAGAGAATTGCTTCTGGAACATTCGCAATAAGCTTGAATCATCTGGTCGGCTAGGAGTGGGAAGAACAACAACACCAAGAAGGAAATTTTCACCAACAAGCTCAAACTTCAATGCGAACCTCCAACACAATAGTCACACAATCCAGAGACCTCCACAAGCACAATGAATTCAACAAAATATCTGTACTCCTCCAAATCATCAGAATCAGTTGCATCTTCATCTGGAACCTCGAGAATACTATCTGCCATGACTGTCATCTTAGAAAGATTGCTTGCGGACCTCCAAACCATGAACCACTTGAATGGATGATACACACTGACTTCCCAAACACGCCTCTAGATCCACAGATCATTATTTGACATATCCGGAAGGATCTGGACCACTTCTCTGTTGCTCTGTCTCTTTTGAATACTGCAAAACCGGTTCTACTCAAATGGTCATAGTTTCTTCAAATCTTCATGCGAACCTCTCAAATCCTGATTGGAGCTACTTCACACAATCCTCTATACTGTCGTATGATCTGCATCCATTGATCTTTATTAATTTTCTCAATATCCTCAACATTCTAGTCTTCTAGTCAGGCAACAAGATAGGATATAGTTGACACCAATGGCAACAAGAATATGTTGACATCAATGACAACACCGATTAGGCACATATTTGCAACAAATACGCTATGTGTCAATTTTTTTCGTCCCACAACCTTGCAAAAGTGATATGAGAGACTTGAACTTCATCAAAAAATCCTCAATAGAGGAATAGGAATTAGGTAACAAGGTAGTCAACTCTGCCTCAATCTGTAGTGTTTGGAACTCATTGATGGTGCCAAATAGATCACTGAACTTGGTCCACATTTCCCTAGGAGTTGTGCAACTCTCAAGGTGAAATAGAAGACTATCTGAAACATGAAGTTAAATCAATCCCATGGCCTCATCCATTTTGTTCCTATGCTGAAGGATCTCAAACTGACGTGTCATCATTGGTTGTACTTGATCCAAAGAGGACCACAAACCCTTGGACATGAGCAATCTAGTCATATGAGCCTTCCAGATGTGATAGTTATGAGGGGTAAAATGTTCAACGAAAGAGGTGTTCATCATAATGTTTAAGGTTTTGAAACAGTGTGTGGGAAGGGTTTGCTCTTCTTTTTGTGTATATAGATACTGGAAGTAAATAAAAATACCCCCCACAACATGAAAAACCAAACCCCTATACAATTGAGAAAGCAGAAAAGCTGAAATAAGAAAAAACCAACTATGATGTTCTCTGTGTACCTGGTAAATTTTCTGGTAGAGAAGTCTACAAATCTAGAAAAAACATTAGAAGACCTTTCCAATGCTTATTCATTTGCGAAAAATAGAGTCCGTATGCGAAAGATATTCCCAAAATACTGAAGGTTGCTACAAAAAAGAATACCTGACTTTTGGTGAAAACAACAGGCTACTGAGAAAAATCAGAAAAAAATACCTACACCACAGGATAGTTCTTGAAGTCCTCTTTTTGCCAATATCTTGTTTGCTAAAAATGGAGTCTTGAAGAGAAAGATATACTCAATTTCATGAAGCTGCTCTAAAAAATCAAAAAAACAAGTAGAGGCTAAAAATAGGAATGCAGATTTGCAATCTATATGCACTTTCTTAAAAAATAAGAAATACACAGATAGGATTTCGATGCTTCCAATAAAACCCACAAATATTTTGAGTTGAGGTGCAAACATGAAAGTACCAACAAATAAAAGAGTGTGCAAACCAAAGCACACACGCATGAGGCAAAAATCAATGTGATTCACTGTTGTCGTGGAAGGGACACTCACTTGACAAAGGTGTGGTGGTAAAACAAAAGGCCTACACTACCCAACCATGGCACTTTATATCATAGTGCAAGTACAATAAGGTACAAAATGATGTGCAAGATCCCAATAATACATGTACAATGTTGAGGCATTTTATTTCAGTGCATTTACATATGAGAAGTGCTTACAATGGAAGCTCACAATGTATAAAAATGACCACATGCTGAAAATACAATTCTCTGATAGAATAGCACCATTATGAAGTAGACAAAAATTCATACACTTTAAAAAAAATGACACTCAAAAAGGAGTTTGGATGCAGAAGATATGGACTCTCAAAGTCTCCAAAACGAGGACTGCACAACAACACTAAGAAAACCACAATACTCTTGATGCAGCTGGATCTTTTGTAGATGATCCTTTAGATTCTTGTCATACTAGTTCACAGACATTAGGTGCTAGTCTTTTGATTCATGCCATTTTAGATGATCCTCAAAAGTTTTCAGAGGCAACAGGTAATCTTGAGTGGGATAGGGCCATGGAGGAGAAGTATTCTTCGTTGATGAAGAATAATATTTGGGATCTTGTTCATCTTCCTAAGGGAAGAAAGTTAGTTTGGTGCAAATGGGTGTACCATACCAAATTTTCTATAGATGGTTCGATTGATAAGTATAAGCATTTTCTTGTTGTGAAGAGGTTTTCTTAGGTTGAGGGTATTGACTACTCCGAGACCTTTGCTCCTCTTGCCAAGATGGATTCTATTCGCCTTGTACTTTCACTAGCAACTTCACAAGGATGGACAATTTTTCAAATGGATGTGAAGAGTGCCTTCTTGCACAGAGACCTTCATGAGGAGATCTATATGGAGCAGCCTCAAGGGTTTGTGTAGAACACTTCACTAGTTTGAGGACTTCGTCATTCATTATATGGTCTTAAACAAGCCCCTCGCGCTTCGTATGAGAAGATGGACTCTTTTCTGCTTTCTTTTGGCTTCACATGATGTCATTCTGATCCCATAATGTACATGCAGTGATAGGAGGGTGATCTTTTGTTACTTGTGCTCTATGTAGATGATTTGATTCTCACAAGTAGCTCATCCTCCATGATTCAGAGTGTTCAACAAGCTTTGATGGAGCAGTTTGAGATGATAGATCTCTGTCTTCTGCACTACTTTCTTGGTCTACAGGTTATTCGGTCTTTGGATGGGATTTCCATATCTCAACAGAAGTATGCTCTTGATATGCTTCAGAGATTTGACATGCTTGATTGAAAGCCTGCCCCCACACCATTTTAGTTAGGTTTGTCTTGTCTTCCACTTGCTCTACTCCTTCAATAGATTCTACATTATATAGGCAGTTGGTTGGCAGCTTATAGTACCTGACACATTCTCATCCTGATCTTTCCTTTGCGATTGGTATTGTCTCTTAGTTCTCATATGATCTACATGAGATCCATTGGCAAGCCGCTAAACACATATTGAGGTATATTCAGGGCACATCACATTATGACATTCACTATACATTAGGAGCTTCTCACATTGTCGACTTCACTGACTCAGATTGGGCTGGTGATGTTAATGATAGGAAGTCTACTTATGGGTTTGTTTTTGCCTTGGTTCTAGTCCCATTGCATGGTCTTGCAAGAAGCAATCTGCTATTGCACTATCATCTACAGAGGCTGAGTATTGAGCTGCAGTTTTAGCTAGCCAGGAGGTTCTATGGCTTTGTTAGTTGATGACTGACTTTGGTTTTCCTCCTGATAGTCCCACTCTTCTTTGGTGTGACAATCAGAGTGCTATTCATATTTCACATAAGCCAATGGAGCATCAACAAACCAAACACATTGAGATCCACATGCACTTCATTCGACAGATGATTCAAGATGACTTTCTCATCTCAGAGTACATTCCTACAGAGGAGAAGGTTGCAGTCATCTTCATGAAACCTTTGGCATCGCCTCGATATCTTTAGTTGCGATCGATGCTTGGGGTGAAGGAAGTTGTCCTTGGGGGGTCTTCACGAGGCCTTCCTTCATATTTTTCATACATGCTTTCATCTCTTTTTGGAGAGGAGTTTTTTCCCACTGGGTTTTCTCCCTTTTCTCCGCTTTATAGAGATCCTTTGGTTGTATTTGGGTAGCTCATTAGGCCTATTTGCTAAGACCCATCTTTGCTTTCATGCATTTGTCCTTAGTTTTTTAGCTTCTCCCTAAGTTCATCTTAAGGGGGGTGTTAAAGTAATAGGTTCTTTACTTAATTAATTTAATCATATTGATTAATTAATTAAGTCACCTTTACTTTATTTCACTTAAGATAAACTTAGGAATCTCCCTTTTGCATTATTAAATTAGTCTTGACACTTGTCCAATGTTGGGATTAAGGTGTCTCAACCTTAGAGTCCTTTCTATGTTTCCTATTTTTTAGGAGGTGAAAAAACAACTTTGCTTTTTTTGGTTTTTTAGAAATGGTGTTTTTAAGCCATTTTGGGAAAAAAAAAATTTGTGCTTTTTGCTTTTTGCTTTTTCTCAAAAAGTTGTTTTTTGTTGAGAAAATTACTTGTGTAACAGGTTTCTATTGCAAGGAGTTATTGTTTATGGAAAATCTTATCCTTATCTCTTTGGAGCACCCACGAGGAGGATATGCTTTGTTTTTTGGAAATTTGATTTGGAAAGATTTTTGATTTGGAAAAGATTTTCAAGTTGGAAAATATTCTTTTTTGGGGAGTGGACACCTAGGAAAGAAAGAATAAGCTTTTCTGGCTTTAAAACATATTTGAAAGTAGATGCTTTGTATGCTTTTGCAAAGGAGTTGGTGGAGAAAGCTAAGCCAACTTTTTGAGGGCTCTTTGCTTTTTGTCTATTTTCTTCTTCTTTCATGATCTTAAAGTGTTAATTTACATGCCATTATGTTGCTGAAATTTTCTTAGATTTGTAAGCTACATTATCTTTCCTCTAAGGGTTAATGTGATGGGAAATCAAATATGTATGTTTCCGCTTTAAGGGCATAGTAGTATGTGCTTGAATCAAACTATTGAATATTTTTTTAAGTAAAATATAGGTGTAATATCAGAAAATGTCTCCTTGGGGGCTTTTCCCTTATAAGGTTTAGCTCCCGAGTCTTTCATTTGCATTTAGGACATCGTGTATCATATTTTGACATCTCGATGAAATGAACCCTAAGTTTCATGGTAAATGGGACCTAGGGAGATCCCTTGAACTAATCCCTAACCAAAATAGGGAGGGAGGACTTGGGCATCTGCTTTCTAGTCCTACCCTATTTTAGGTCAGGCCTAAATTCTAAGTGTTGGCTTGTGACCATTACTTAGGTCCTATACCGACATGGTAAGTTTGAATTACGAAATTCTTGGTGGGAGTGTTTTTAGTTGCATATATAAGCATGTTTAGGCATTCATTTGTAATCTGGAGGATTACTAGAGGACAATTTGGATTCATGAGCTTGTGTAGAAGTGATTTTGGGCATTCATTGTGTGTTAGAGCAGATATTGTGTTGTTTATGTGTTTGTATTTGCAAATTTGAGAAATCATCTCCTCATGGCATGAAGAGCTTCTTCCTTCCATGAGATCTTCACTACAAGGTGATATCATTTATGTTTTCAAGCATTTATCATTTGGTTTTTGCCTCTACCTCCCAAGGGCACACACTCTCTATCTGAGAACGGTGTTTGAAAGACTTGAATGTCTCTCTGGGGCTCGACTGAGGCAAGCCTCTAAACAACACAACCCCCTCCCCATTTTTTTGTGATTGCAGGTTGCGGGTTGAAGATGTAGGAAAAGTGGAGTTACACGAGAGTGTCAGGTTCGTAGATCGGAGTTGAAAATAGGGCCCTGGACTAGGGTGCCCACTCATTAGTCCTCTAGATTTTGCAATGGAAAAATCTCTGTGACAACAGGAACAGGTTGCAGATCAAGTTCCTAGATCTTGACAAAAATCAGGGCATTGGACTAGGGCGCCCGCTCATTAGTCCTCAACTGTTCTCCTTCCCAAACTTTGAAAATAGGTGCACATTTATCTGTTATTTTACATCTTCCTGTCACAACATTTTTAGTAGTTTATCCGTTTGCTTCCGTATTTGCATAATTAAGGTTTTGATGTATAATTGAGCATAATTAAGCATAATTGGCAATCAAATCATCCTAATCCAATCTTCCTTGCATTCCTAAGTGACCAAGGGCCTAATAGTGCATTGCCACTAGACTCAAGGTCCTTGAGTGTGTAATGGTGAAAGGAGGATAGGTATAAACTAAACAAACCATCCAGTCAAACCTATCCAAAATTTTCCCCTTTACAATAGGATGCTATGAGGTGCATGCTGGGTTCTCTTTCCCTTTCAATTGGTATCCAAAAATTAGTTTTCTCAATGTTGTTGTTGTGCAGTTCTTGTTTTGGAGACTTTGACAAGCCATATCTTCTGCATCCAGACTCATTTTTTAGTGTCATTTTTTTTAAAGTGCATAATTTTTTGTGTACTTCATCATGGTGCTATCAATTTCCTTATTTTCTATCAGAGAATTATAGTTTTAGCATGTGGTCCTTTTTGGACATTATGAGCTTCCATTGTAAGCACTTCTCATATGTAAACACACTGCAATAAAGTGCCTCGGGATTGTACATGTACTATTGGAATCTTACACATCATTTTGTGCCTTATTGTACTTGCACTATGATATAAAGTGCCATGGGGGGTAGTTTAGGCCTTTTGTTTCACCATCACACCTTTGTCAAGTGAGTGTCCCTTCCACGACAGTAGTGAATCACATTGATTCTTGTCTCATACATGTGTGCCTTGGTTTGCACACCCTTTTATTTGTTGGTACTTTCATGTTTGCACATTCAAATGTTCTTGTTTCTCCTACATGCATTTCTTGGTTTCACATAGTTTTAGTGTACCTGTCAGGGCTCTCCCTTGTCAACATTATGGGGGGTTTCTATTGTTGATGCTAATGCTTCCTTGGTTTCACGTTTGAGTGAGCTATGTATCTAGTATTTGTTCCTATGTACTAGGCGGATGCAACGTACATTAGTGGTTGGTTACCCATGCATTTCCATGAGATGGAGCATTTACCATATGGACACTCTTGCATTCCCTTTGTGGAGGCGACCTATTTTCACTTGATCAGTTCTTTAAACTTTTGGTACCTGTGCCATCTATATCTTTGAGTTCCAGATATTTTTCCTTTATTTGCCATATGATTCGAGTAGTGTCGTTGGGGGCACTCATGCAGATTCTTGTATTCTTGATTCTAATCTTCATCTTGTTTTAGAGGAGGTTCTTCTTTCAGCACTATAGCAGTTGTTCTTCAATAGTTGTTTTCAGCTTCTTCATGCTTCGGTGGAGTTCTACATGTTCATCTTCATGTTCCTATTCTTTTGGGCATCTTTTGTGAAGGCTTCTTAGTCCTTCACTCTTTCTCTCTCTCTTGTAGTGAGGTTTGTTCTCTCTTTTAGGGAGGACTTTTTCCCACATGGTTTTCTCCTTTTCTCTATTTGTGAGAGACTCTTTTGTACATGGTATCAAAGCTCTAGACCTGAATATTCTTGTTCACTAGGTTTTGTGAGGTTGGTTTCACAACTTCTACAATTTTCACACATGTCGATGTCTTGTTCCACCCTTGGATCACAAACCTGATCCATAGCTTCATCATCATCATCAGCATAAGAATCATAATGAGGCATTTTAAATGATGGACTACATCCATCCCACAACCTCTCTGTTTCAATCTCAACTAGGCAACTCATTGCATTACAGTTGCCACTACATACAGGTACAAGACTATCCTCCTCCACATCACCATAGGGAATTCTATCTGTTGTCTGCATAACTAAATCAACAACAAAATGTTCATCATGGAGGCTGCCTTTACCGATGTCAATAGTTATAGGATCATCCAACTAGAACTAGTTAATACACAAATCATCAGTAAAGGAAGAGCAGGTGTGAGAAGTGTCACTTGAAGCACAAGACACCTTGAATTCCACATAAGCATGCTCGGCACCATCAACTTTATCATAGTCAAAAGGGACCAAACCTAGGAGCTCATTAAATAAAAACTCATCATTGCCATCACTCCCACAGATTGATCCATCCAAATGCAAAAGAGTGCACATGCGGTTCTCATCCTTTACATTATCAAGAGATGTTGCATTAAATGCCTCTGTCCTCATGTCCTCACTGTCAGATTGCTCCCGTACATTATCACATTCACCAACATCACAATCCACAACAAGGTCTTCAAAATGAAACTGAATGTCTATACCTTTAACTATCTTAGATCAGTTTCATTAGGTGCACACATGCTACTGTCATCTTTAATTTTAGGTTGGAGATCACAAGACAAAGCAACAACATCATCATCTGCAAGGGACGATGCATCCAATTGAAGATAGGTAGCTACACTATCTTCACTTTCAGCACAACTGTCATATGATGTAGCCTTGCATGAGTCCATTCTCCTGACAACACATTCAACTTGATCTGTAGTATTGATGTCCACCACATGCTCATCATTTTCAATACTCACCTTGGGGGACAACAACCCAACAACATATTTGTTTTTCATTTTAACCAAGACATCAAGAGCAAGGTAAGCCTATTGCAAATTAACCAGTCTCAAATATTCCTATACTAAGCTCAACCTAACTTCATAAGATTCAAAAAATAAATCAATGCAAGTTGGAACAGAAGGTTTGAAAGCATCTGGAATACTAGACAGTGCAACAACAAACCGATGGCTAAAATCCATGCCATATTCACCCTCATAGCTTCTAATATTTTCAAGTTCTTGGACAAGAACAACAGGATCCAAGCTACTGGCAAACTTTTCAAATGTAACCACTAAATGATCCTAGGAAGCAAAGTGATGGTCAGGGAAACCAAAAAGCCAATTCCTTGTTAATCTAAATTGCTAATCTACAAAGTGATATGACAAAGAACCTTATCCACATATCCTCATCCTCAAATTGGAACTTGTCCATGAAATCTGAAAATGCAAGAATATGTGCCTTTTCATCATAAACATCATACCCATTAAAAATTGGCATCTAATAATAAATCTTATTAGGCATGGACTGCTTCTCATAATTGACCCATGAAAGGTCCAGTTGTTTGTATGTGGTCTCATTAGCAATGGGAGGGGGCCAAAAAAGTGAGCTATTGACAACAACAGGAAGGGCATTGGATTGCACCTTGGACTAACGTAGCATGATTTGATTTTCTAATTCCTTTTCTTGCTACAACAAAGACTCTAATAGTTGTTTTCCTTTTTCAATTTCATATTGTAGCCTAGCTGAATCATTTTGCTTATGCAAGGGTGTTTGACATTGAGGCAGGGGAATGTAAGATGTAGGGCAATCAGAGTAATAGGATGAAGCATAAGATGGATCTACCCTAGGACCAATAGTATGCCAATAGGCCATGACTAAAATTTTCTACCATGCAGGGCATCACAAGACTTAATAGAATAAATGCTTTTGTATTTTGGAAGAAGTCTGAATTTGTTATAAAATGAAACCATGTGTACCTTAATTTTCCAGCTGCTGCTCATAAACTTAGGGAATTTGAATCACCAACATCACAACTACAACAACAACGAACAAACTTTTGTTCTTTGACATCAGAGTTGCCACCTCTTCCAAAGAGGAATTCTTTGAAGTGTGACTAATCTTCAAGGCCACAAACTTATTCTGGGTTTAGCTCATCAGTAGAGTCTACCATTTCTTTGGACCCTCAAATTTGTCCCCGACAATGACACCAAAATGTTGGTTCCCAAATAATTGCTACGCAAAACTCTAAAACATTCCTAAATCACCTAGGCCAAGGATGTCATCAGGATGATTTGAAAGAGGTTTATCAACAAGTTAAGGGCGATTTTGGCCAACTAACGGGAGTGGGTAGGCTTCTCTACACTTTGAGCTCATCTTAGACTCTAGAGGAATATTCCAAGGGATATACCTTGACAGGTATTAACTTTAAACTGGATGAACAACTAAAAATGATTAAACAACCAAACCCAAATCGTTTTCTTGGTCCCAAATTTGTCGATGAACCAAGAACAACTGGTTGTTATAAAGACCCCTATATAGCTGATGAAGGTAATCCTACAGAATGAGGATGCATAAGTACTACTACTGCATTTAAGATTTTGATATAAAGTTTTGTTTTTTAAAAGCTTGGGTGATCACAGGCTTCTCACACCGGTGCCTATTCGTTGGGCTACAAAGTTTCTTATTTATCGGGTGAAAATAATTTCAAGCAAATGTATGACTGTCTATTTGAAGACTCAAGTACATAATAACCATTATCAAATCATGAGAATACTTAATAATCCAACACTATACAACATTCCTCCATTTATAATACTGAAATGACCATTTACAATGCTTGAAAATGGATTAAATACTACACATTCATTCAAATCATATTTTACAATCATACTACTAAATGTAGCAAGATAAATCCTAACTCTGATTAAGATTTCATGAAAGAACACTTACAACAGCAGAGAAAAACATTGATTTAATATAATGATTACAATATATCAACATACATTTTCTGCTAATTCCCTCCCTGAAAAACAAAAACTAAAATTGACTTTGTCCTGAAATGCTTCTAGATCTCTAAACCTTCTGAGAGAAAAATGCCCAATTGACCAACCCCTAATGCATCAAAAACATATGCATATATAGCAATTCAACTCATTGTGCAATTCAAAGCGTTGTACTTTTTCATCGAGTAATACATGCTGCATTAAACTCTGGCCCATGGCCCTGTCAGAAGATATCTTTGCCAAAGGAATGTTTATATACATCAGTTTTGCTAATCATAAATGCAGAAATATCCTGATTTGATTCGCAACATTTAATACAAAAATATCTGAAGATGAAGTAGCAAAGAAATATCGGCTGCATTGAAGACTAGCAGCTGACTCATTCATCTACATAATTAAATATATAACAAGTACCTGGAACATTGATGAGGGAAGGTTGAATCCACTCCCTGACAAATCAGAGGACTAACAAAAGAAGATTGCCCACACACCTGGAGTATTTGGAGCAATATTGAGGGATGGTTTGAGTCCACTCCCTGACACCTGCAACATTGATTTCATCTACTTTGTCCTCCAAGTGTACCTGTGCATTGAAGAATTTTACTGTGTTACCTGCAATTAAACAACCTTATTTTGCAGAATCATTAATTTTGAGTACAAATCTGCCTGTACAATCCTACAATCATGGTGTGTTTTTAGGAAAATCACCTCTTTAAGGATTTTATAACACTTTAAAAGTGTTTTCCAAACTTTACTTACAAGCCCCCTTTGAATCTAGTCGTACTTGAAGAATTCAAAAATCTTTCAAGTTGACCCTCATCATCTTCTCTATCGAGTCATCTAAATCTTGATTTTACCTCTCTTTGTGTTGGGTATCTTTTTTCCTTTTGTCGGCAAATCTGGTTGGCGAACTTTCAAGTTCGTGAACCCACCATTTCTCTGAAAAGGGCCCTTTTGTGGGTTTTCTCCTCTTTTATTTGCTTTATCAGTGAATTTTTACTTTCACAAATCGTGGGGAAAACACCCTTCTTCTTTTTGTTTATTCATCCTTGGCACTATTTGCCTTATTGACAAATCGACAAGCTGGTGAACTATCCAACTCTTCCTTTCTCTCTTTTTTTTTTGCATTTTCTTTCCTCTACCTTTATCTCCCTTTGTCAGCGAACTTTCTTATCGACGAACCTAAAGTTTCACAAACCTCCACTTTTGTCGATGAAGCCATTCCTTTTTCTTCCTTTGCCATTTCCTTCTCTATTGGCAAAATTCTCTGCCTACGAACTATTTTTATCTACCCCTTTCCTTTCACCACTTGGTTGCCTTATCAACAAATCAGCGAAACTGTAAATTGATAAACTTGGTCGGCGAAGTCAATATTTCTCAAACTCGTCGATTTGCCAACTTACACTAGTTTTTCTCTTGTTTGCCATAGAAACTTTTTCTTCATTTTCACTCTTTCCCATTCTCTTCACCTTGTTTCTCTTTCTCTCTGACTTGTTCTTTTTCTCACTTTCAAACTTTTTCTTTTGCCATTTGGTCACCTTATTGGCGAATCGACGAAATGGTGAACTTGTCAACTTAGTTGGCGAGTTTGGCAATTCACAAACTCATCGACCTGCCGATGAAAACTTTAGAAACCTTTTTTCCTTAGCCTTTATCTTTGTTTTCCTTCTTTGTCAGAGCTTCCCTCAGTTGGTGAAATGTTGTTAGCGAAACTTCTAACGGGCGAACCCAACGGTTCATGAAGTCCTCCCTTTGCCGACAAAGACATTACCCCTCATTTCCTTCAACACTTTTGCTCCCTTAGATAATTTTTTCAATTGCCTTAGAAAATTTTCAACTTTTTGCCACTTCTCACCTCTTTCAAACCCTATCACGTTCGCCACTTAGTCGCCTTATTGGCGAATCAATGAAAACATAAACTTATGAACTTGGTCGGCGAAGTCGGTAGTTCACGAACTAGCCGATTCGCCAACAAAAGCATCAAACTTCAACTTTTCTTTATCCTTCTACTTTTCCTTCACCTCTTTTGCCACCTTATCAGCAAATTGACAAACCAACAAAGTCATGGACCTACGAACTCAGTCGGCGAAATCGATAGTTCACAAATTTACCAATTTGCCGACAAAAGGCTTAAATGGACATATTTTTTTCTAAGGGAAGAAAAACATCAAGACTTGAGAAATTTTACTTAGATTTTTTTTGAAAGAAACCATTTAAATTGTCTTAGATTAGGTATATATGATGGGTTTACAATGTAAAGGAAAAAAGTGAGATTTTCATTGAATACGGGGCATGATATGCACATTCAGGAACTAGTTTTTACAAGTGCCAACACAAGACATTGTCTTATGTTATGTTTTCATGCATCTTTCAGTGGCTTTAGTGTTATTTCTACCTAATGAGTGACACTTGATCTTTTGTGATTGTATGATGGTTGTATCTTTTGAAGAGTCTTTTGACATTCTTCACCATCATTGTAAATGGGTACCTAACATGGCTTATTTTGTCGAGACATCTCTTTTTACCCACCTAAGCTACACTTAAGGGGAGGTGTTAGTGTAGTAATTTATTTTCCTTTATTTTTATTTAAGCTTGCATAGGTAGTTAAATAATCGAGTTATTTAATAGGCCATAATCATAGATAGAAATGCTTTTGGATTAAACTGTGTGTGTTTCTTTGCTTCAACGTTTTAGATCACATTCAATTATTTAATAGGCCATAATCATGTTTGTGGGTGCTTGTGTGTGAGGTGTCAATCCACTACTTGGGAGTTACTCCACCTTCCCCTATTTTTAGAGATTCTAAAGTTACACTCCCTATTGGTCATTTCTAACACCTCACCCCACTCACCTTGCCTATAAATACTCACTCCCTTGCATGTATTTTCTCAGGTTGTTTAATACATTTTCTATCTTTACATCAATATTCTCTCTTGCCTTTGTCATGGCTCTCATGTGAATGAACTCTTATAGTAGATCCTCGCTCTAGCATGCTTTTTAATTCATATGTTATAGTTGTATTGAGTATTTATCAATGTATTATGTGATCATCTTGCTTTGATCCGTTGCACCGAACTTGTCAATGAGGCCTATTGTACCATCAAGGGGTTTTGAGGGTGTATTATGGATGACCATCGAGGTGTTTTCGATGGGTTTTAAATTGACTTTGGATTCTGACTATGCATTATGAGATGCATACGTTGTGATTATGTATGATAGTAATTGTAGTGTTCCAGCTTCATTGTTTTCACTATATCTGTTATAGTTGTGATTATTATATCGTTTCAACATTATGAAATGTTGGTTGATTATGCATCATGTTCCTAGATCATGCTAGTCATAGATGATTACAGTAGATGCGATGATTTTTTATCATGTATGATTTATGCCATGTTGGGATGGATTATGTTGCTTTAGCTATTATAAGTGGAGCAGGTACAGCTGATGTTTAACTTGAGTGTGCATGCAAATTACAAGTGTTTGACTAATGAGGGGAATGTGGAGAAGGTTCGTATGGGATGCTTAGTTATCTCATCCTTATCCTTGTGTTGTGGAAATCCATAATACGTATTGATTCCTTTGCGTGTGTGTTGTTTAATGTTTTGCATTATATTTTAAATTATCTCGAAATATGTGTTTTCTGTGTTTTTGAAATATTTTAATGATTTAGTAAAAAATAATTAAATTAGCTCAATGGAAAAGTTTATTATTATATGCTAGAGAAAGAAATTTTAAGTGATTCTGATTCTTTCTTTGGAATTTAATATTTTTACCTTCAAAAAAGTAGAATTGCATTATTAAGGAAATTTAATTTATTGTATAAGTGTTTGGATTTTTCAGAATGTGGTTAAATCATATTGCAATTTCCTTGTGAAAATAATTGCATTAATTTAATCAATTGAATTTCATATTGTTTCAAGTATTTTGGAAAGAGTTATTTTGAGGAAAAAGAAATAAAAGAATTACGACACTTTTGATATAAAGGAAAAATATAGTTATTTTTGCCTTATGCATTTGTTTTTGACATTTTATCAAAAAAATCCTCTCTTTGCTTGATGGAAAAGAATTTTGTGTGGATGAAAAGAAGAGGATTCTTGCTTGCTTGGATTGAGGAATACTTTGAAGATTACTTGATTAGGGATTTGGATTGTGGCAAAAGATTGTCTTCAACAAACTCTAAATTGTGTTTGTTTTCACAAATGTTTGGAAAGGTAATCTTCTTCCAAATTCTTTGTTTTAATTTTCTTTGCTCTTCCTTTGTCATGCCAGTACATGTGGTTTTTTCATAGCTTCATTGGATACGAATTGAGTTGTAGAAAATGGTACTTGTTATTGTTTAATTGTTAAGTTTTAAATTTTTTAAAAACTTGAAAAAAAAAAACTATGGCAAAATTTCATTGGAAACACCAATCTTCAATTTTATTCAATGAATGGAATGCTGTGCATATTTGAGACAATGGTTATCATTTAATTTTTGAAAAATCTTTTATTCTAGAAAATGAAGAAAATTCAAAGTTGCAAAGCAACCATTAATGTAGGAATTGAGATTTTTTATGGTTTTTATGCATTGTGGATTTTTTTTTTTTTTTTTTGCATTTTAGAACCAATTTGAATGAATTGAAATGTGGAATGAATAGTCTCCCATATGAATTTGAATATTGCATCTTTTTAATTCATGTCATGATTTTTATCGCATTGTTTTTTGTGCCATTCACAATTTGTAAAATTGGTGAGATGTATGTGTAGGAAGAGATATAAGATAAGAAAGTAGTGGCTCCCACCGCACACCACGATACAAAGAGATTGTAGGAACTAGGGAGTGGGGAGTTTAAATAAGATTAGCTATAATCTCATTTGGGTAAATAAAATTTAATAATAAGATCTACACCAAACGGGGATGCTTTCCTAGATCCAATTTCGATTGTAAAGAGCATGTCATGACTCACCGAGTTGGTAAATGTTAGAGTAGACCCCATATGATTGGGCTACCAAGTACTCATATTCTATGAGGTCGTCAAGCCATCATAATGACACTACTTGTCTTGACCGTTATGGCTCTCTTCCTTGTTTACTATTGGATTTGTTTTCAATGTGATGTGACCTTGGCATTTGCTTGTGCATTGGGATGCCTGATTTATGAATATATGTGTGCATGATGGTGTATGATTTATGCCTTCTTTGACATGCATTGATGATGTGAGAATCTCTCTTATGCTTGAATGTTGTGATGTCATTCTATTATATATGTTGGCTTGTGTGAACCATTCATATTTGTATGTATTTGATTAACATTTGTGCCACATGTTACTTGTATGTATTTGATTAGCAATTGTGCCACGTGTTGTTGTGTGCATTGATTGGCGTGTATGCCATATGTTGCCTTATATGCTGATTGTATTGTAAGTCACCACATGTGTGTGGTGTGTGTGATTGGCTTGAGTGTTGCCATTTATACCTGATGCAGGAGCATCCCTGGTTCAAGAGCAATCTTGCATCAACCAAAAACATTTACATTTTAATTTGTTTCTTTTCATTTTACAGTTCAGTTCAAGCAGTTCAGTCAGAAGCAGTTTTACCTTTTGGTCTGGTATTCTACTACAGTTGCATTTCATACCTTGCAGATCTGGACTTAGCATCTACATTCATTCATCTACATCATATCCATAATTCAGAGCATTTGGATCAGTTACTAGAAATATATCGCTATCAGAAGATCGACTATTTTTCTTAGAGCAGAGCATCCTGACAGTCTCAGACAATCAGCTAAAGAGGAGGACTTGCGGAGCATTCCTTGACTTGTGGAACCTAATGACACATCATTCAATGATCTTTGGTTCGTGGCCAATGTTCCTCAAAGATCCACACCTCATTTCATTCATTTTCTGGAGTTCTAAGCAATTAGGACCGACCTATCTATGTACATGTTACAACCCTTCATTGGAGTTTGTGACCTTGGCTGACGCAAAGGAATCTATTGGTCTGGAAATGATATATATTGATGTAATAGATCCCTAGGAAAATAGTAGTTCACATAGTGATAGTTGATAGTTTGGATTTTGCGCGAAGGAGCTTCAAAGCTATATCTTGTGCATGTTCTGATATTCTATAATCAGGCCTTGAGCCCTAATTGTAAGCTTGCATGATGCCATCCATATTATATTTGAATTCTATGATATATTGAATGACTGAACCTACATTTGCTTTATATCTTTGAATTGTTTCCATTGTGTTTACTCTTGCTGCACGGTCCTGATAGTTCATTCTATGAACCCTCCTACCATGATTGCACCAATACCCTAGATTTGTGTGAGATGGCCTTGATAGCGATGTTGCCATGATCTTCTTTTCCATAGTTCAGGATTGCCTAGAGTGGCACAGACATCTATTGCGCTTAAGATCTTTCAAGAGTTAGATAGTTTCCTTGATCATTCTGACAAGTTGAACATGTTGTACTATGTACCTATTGTAGCACCTTGGAGGTGATTTATTATTAATGTATATTTATGCCACGTGTAATTTAATTATTGGAGTGTGTTCTTTCTGATGGGTTAAAAGTTTGCCATTAAATCTTGGCATGAGATTACTTAGCTTTGTATTTATCCTAGCTTACATTTTGACCTTTCTTCTCCTGAGTTGCCATAATAATTGTAAAAGTGTATAAATAATTGATATGAATCAAGGATGCAATATACTCTTGTAATTAGCCCGTTAGAAAGTACTAATTTGGTAATTATGCGAAACAAGGATCTAGTGGCTGTAAGGAGAAGTGATGGAGGTTTCTTTGAAGATTCTCGTGATCTTTTGTTTTTTATTATCTTTTAGCATATGGTTAGAAAATAGTGGTCGTAGGCCACTTCACTATTTTCAGTACCAATCAATGTAATATTCTAGCCATACGGTTGTAAACTGTGAACAAGCATATTTAGATATTCTATTTTATACTCAGTTATATATACAAACCATATCATGTAAAAGACATCTTTAATCTATCATCCTTTCTAAAAGTAGTATAATTATAAAGTTATTAAGTTGATTCTGCGAACTACTTAAGTTTTCTCTTCAATTGATTGGCTATTGGAGGCAGGGCCCACTCCTTAGTAATCGATTGGATTCATTCACTGTTATTGTGTGAGGTATGGTTTATGTGTGTTCAATTACTTTTGAATGTATAAAGTTATGCAGAATTGGTGGGGTTAAGGGGAAGACACTTTGCATGACTTTACTACAGATCCTAACGCCACAGATCTTGTCGCTAGGATACTACAAATCCTGTCACCAGAGCTATTTAATTGCCAATTCCATGTTATATCTTTTCTATGTTTACTTTCAAATTATGAGTAACATTTAAAATGTGTTGAGTAATTTAAAAAGTGAACAATTAAAATAGAATTCAAAGTGTGAAGTAGAATTTAAAGAGTGGATTGATTAAAGTGTATTATTGAGAATAAGGATTAAAGTAAGTTAAATAGAATTCTTGAATTTCAAGGTTAGTAATGCACTTCATAACAACTCATTTTACTATTTTTAGCCCTTAGGTACATACAGTCGTTACATCTTTTTAAAGCTTACGAACTTCTGGATTGACATTCAGGAACAAATTGAGGAAAACAATACAATACTTTTTGAAAGATTAATTAAGTCAATAAGAATGATTTTTACCTCAATTTCAATCCACATTTTTTCCCAACATTTTTGGTGCCATTGCCGGGGAAAGGTGTTAAAGGCTTGAAACCACAGTGAGTTGAGTTAGGACCAGTGCATCAAGGTGAAAGTCTGCACAAGGGTCGACCTTGCCTAGGTAATTAACATTGGTTTGCATTGTTTAGATCATATAGATGCATGAGTCGAGATAGAGATGATAAAGGTAGATTTGTAAAACAACCTGTTGTGAGTAGTTCATCAAAACAAAAGAATCCTACACGTGTAATCAAGCCACAACCTGTGAAGAAACAAGTGACAAAGAAGCAAGCTAAACCTGATTTAGAAAAGTGTGTTATTGAGTCCACCACTATACCGTTAGAAACTTCGAGTGAGCAAATTAAAGTAGACATTGGCTCATCCTTGACCATCCCTCCTACATCTAAAAATTTAGATAAGCCTGAGTCCCCAGTAGCACCATTAAGAAGACCTCTTAGTCATGTTCCTCCTGATTTTGCTGAACAATTCAAAGCTTCCTATGCATTAAGAAGTGGTAGAAAGGAAATACCAAGGCCATACCAACCACGTTCTTCATCTTCCTTGTTCATTGGGCACCTTGGCCATTAGACAACATGAGTGACAATCATGAGGGTGACCGAATTAACAATGACCAAGCTTTAGTCAATAATGAACCAATCACTTTTGAGTTTCCCGTTGTGAATCTTGATGAAGAGGCATCTATGAAAAATATACCTCACTTGGCCTTACCAATTTTTTGAGGCCTCTCTATTGAAGATCCTGACATGTTCTTATTTGACTTTGATGTGTTGTGTCATAGTTATGATTACCAGAGTGATGCGTAGAAACTCAAGTTGTTTCCAGCTACAGTGAAAGATGTTGCGTTACGATGGTTTATGGGACTTGGATGATAGACAATTTGTACATGGGATAACATGAAGGAACAATTTTTGACAAAGTATCAGGATTATTGTAAAACAAAAGAAGTTTGTGATGAGATTTTCAGGATGTCTCAATAAGAAGATGAAACACTCGAAGACTTTCTCGAGTGATTCTTGTTCAGTCTTCAATGATTATGACAAACAGGCTTATTACCTTAAACTATTAAAATGCTTTTCTTAAGAGGGATTCGTGATAATTGCATTGATACTTTGAATCTTATAGGTGCAGGAGATATTTCTAAATTGTCTTTTGATGAGATTTGTGAAATTTGCAGGAATTATTTGAGGTCTCATCGATCTGTTCAAGGATACTTAGGAAGACAAGTTTCTCAAGGTGGCACATCAGGTATCACCAAACAAGAATTAGGTACGTTACTTGATGACCTAAAAATTACTTTTAGATCATATGGCTAAACAAATCGACACTTTGTATACATGTAAAAAGCAGGAAGAAGCTAAAAAAGCCCTAGCCATCTTCTGTCCCACATGTCGCAAGAAACATACTAGTGAAGAATGCCCTTACAATAAGACAAAGATCTCATATTTAGAAGAGGTTAGTAAAAACACTTCCTTGCATCCATTACCCGTGGATATGACAGAAGTAGAGTATCTTGAAGAACATGTTTATTATATGGCTCAAAGGAGACCCTGGTAGCCAAGGGCTATACCACCCAATATGATTAATGACTATAATGCACCCTATGGTTCTATGGGACAACCAAGTGGTCAACCTACTCCTTTTACATATCATAATTCACCTAGATGGTATGGAGGTTGGCAACAACCTCCATCCTATCCTCCGTGGCCAAATCAATACCCACAACAACAACCCTCTCCACAACAATGGTAACAACCATGGAGGGTAGCATCGCCACCTTATCCACAATATCCATCATATCCCATACCACCCACTATTGCTCCATATCAACAACCACATCAGCAACTTCTACCACCTATACCTCCCTCATCCACTAGTCCACTATCCAACCCATCACAACCACCTAAGGCAAAACCCATGCCTGCACAACCAGCTCCAAACCAAAATAACAAGGTGGCACAACTAGTTTACAATAATGAGGTGGTAGGTTACCCAACTTATCTTGTCAATACCCTGGACATTAATGGATTTCAATTACGATCAGGTAAAGCCCTTCAGGGGCCAACTATTACTGAAATCAATGATGAACATGAAGAACAATTAGACAAACCAGATGAACCATCTAGGTTGACTCCATACCCAGATAAGTTTCTGGTGCAATCACGGTAGGAGGGTTAACATAATGAACTATTTGGACTGTGCAACAAGAGTAAACACAATGGAAACAAATCAAAGAAATAAAGCAAATGCAGATTTAGTCATTCAATATATCATAGAATTCAAATAGAGATCGATCGGCAACATGCGGGCTTACAATTAGGGCTCATAGGCCTGATTACATACATGCGCAAGAAAGGCTTTGAAGCTCCCTTCGCACAAAATCCAAACTAAGAATTATGAATTAATTTCTCACTCTTAAATTCTCTCCTAAGGATCTATTACATCAATATATATCAACTCCAGACCAATAGATTCCTCCGCGTCGGCCAAGGAAGGTCACAAACTCCAATGAAGAGTTGTAACATGTTCACTGATAGGTCAGACCTAAATGCATAGAACACTTCCTCAAATGAATGGAACAATGTGCGGACCCTTGGGGAAGGTCAGTTACAAACCAAAGGACATTGAGTGATGTGTCATTGAGATCCGCAAGTCAAGGAATGATCCGCAAGCCTTCTCCTTCAGCTGATTATCAGGAACTGTTAGAATGCTATGCACTAAGAAAACAATTGATCTTCTGAGAATGATATCCTTCTCTTAACTGATCCAAATGCTCTGAATTCTTGATATGATGTAGATGAATGAATGTAGATGCTAAGTCCAGATCTGCAAGATGTGAAATGCCAAAACTGGACCACAAGATGAAAACTGCTACTGATTGAACTGCCTGAACTAAACTAGAAAATGAAAGAACTGAAATGCAAATGTTTTTGGTTGATGCAAGATTACTCTTGAACTAGGGATGCTCCTACATCAGATATCCAGGGTTATTGAAAAAGTGAGTCCCTCACTTTGTTGGGGCTAGGGGAGAACCAAGACAGTCCACCTCAGCCTGAGAAATCCATGCTAAATCTTATTTCGGTCTGCCTTTCCACTTCACAAGATATTCTTTGTATTGTCTTCCTCTAGTGCTGCATCTAACTCTACTATCCAAGATGTCTTCTATCTACTCCGATGCTTGTTGTGGTAACTACTTCTTCAAGTCTTCTTCCATACTGTCACTGAACTCTGCTTTATGGTACTAATAAAGATTTGCAATGTTGAAAATAGGTGAAATACCCAATGTCTCTGGTAATTCCACTTCATATGCATTTCTTGAATCAAATTTCCTGAGTGTCCTACAAGGTCCAAACTTCTTCATCTTCAACTTGTTATAAGTCCCAACTGGAAATCTATCTTTTCTCAAGTACACCATCACTTCATCTCCAACTTCAAATTCCTTATTTATTCTCTTCTCATCAACCTTCTCTTTGTACTTATTGTTCATATCCTCCAAATGTTTCTTCACTTGATTATGCATTGTCTCCATATGGTCTACAAATTCTTCTGCTTCTGCACTCCTCTTTTCCTCTGTACTGATATCTCTCAATTCTGCAACTCCTCTAGGATTCACTCCGGTAACAATCTCAAAAGGTGTTCTTTTGGTACTCCTATTTACTGAATTATTGTATGCAAACTCTGCTTGTGAAAGAATCAAATCCCAACTTCCGGATTTGTCTCCAACCAAACATCTCAACAAGTTTCCCAAACTCTTATTCACTACCTCTATCTGTCCATCTGTCTGTGGATGAAAAGTTGAACTAAATTTCAAATCTGTCTTCATCTTCTTCCAAAGTGTCCTCCAAAAGTACCCAACAAACTTTGTGTCTCTGTCTGAAACTATACTCTTAAGTAATCCATGCAATCTGACAATCTCCTTGAAAAATAGGTCAGTTACATGCACTGCATCAATTGTCTTCTTACAAGGTATGAAATGAGCCATCTTTCAAAATCTGTCAACCACTACAAATATTGAATCATGTCCTCTTGGTGTTTTAGGCAATCCCATTACAAAATCCATGCTTATGTCTTCCCAAGGTCTCTCTGGTACTGCCAAATGTTTATACAATCCGGTGTTCTGACTACTCCCTTTTGCAACTTGACAAACTCTACAACTCTGCACAAATCTCCTAACATCCTTATGTATTTAAGGCCAAAAGTAATTTTCACTTACAAAAGCCACTGTCTTGTCAATGCCAAAGTGTCCTACCAATCCACCACTATGCTTCTCCTGTTAGATTCAGGACAGACAACTGAGAGGGGGGGTGAATCAGTTGTCCAAAACTTTCTTCCAATTAAACACTTAAATCCACTTTATAATTCAACAGCATAATAATAAATCAATCATGGAAACATAATGCATTAAATCAAGAGTAGAAACATATTAACACATAAGACACCAAGATTTTGACGTGGAAAACCCGGTTAAGGGAAAAAACCACGAGGTGATTAACCCAAGATTGTATTCTTTGTTAGAAGAATAGAAAGAACAAAATGGCACATGCCAATTAGGGCTTACTACCCGAGCACACTGCTCACAAGAGGCTCACTGCCTACAGGAGACACACTGTCTATAGAATAATAAGTATTATGTACTTGAACTGAAGAATAACATCTTCACCATGCTTGAGTCAGTTCCATTTAAGCCCAATACTTCTACTATGCATTTCACTCCTCTCCTCTCTACCACACTCTCATCTCCACAAGATACCTTTGAAATGACTTTGCAACTCCTTATTTATACAAGACATCGACTTAGGGATAACCATCCAAGTCGGCATACATTACAGAGCAAATACATAAATACATCATGACTAATTACAAAAGACTTCACGCGGATCAACACACTATCGGCCACACAGATCTGAGACTTCAATCTTCTTCTAGGAGCATGCCAATCTTCACATAGCATCTTCAAGATCATCCGTAGGATGTGTAACTCATCCGGTCGGCCAGACTTAGGAAGAACACCATCATCCAGAAGTAATTCTTTAATTACGAGCTCAAACTCTAATGTAGACCATCAACACAAACTGGACACGATCCAAAGACCTCCACAAGCTTGCCTGAATCACCAAGAACATCCACACTATATCTGCTTATTGAATTCATTCTCGCCTTCATCTGGAACCTCAAGAACACAGTTTGTCATCACTGTCACAATGGAATAGATGCTTGCGGACCTCTAGATCATGAACCAATTGAGTTTTCACTTCACATGGACTTCTTAAATACTCCACCAAATCCGTAGAACAGGATATTGCATTTCCAGATCTCACCGGACCTATCTGTATCACTGTCACTTCTGAACACCTGCCAGAACCAGTTTTACTTAAGTGGCCATAAATTCTTCAGATTTTCATGTGGACCTATGAAATCTTTGCTGGATCATCTCAAGACATATCTATAAACCCTTTGAAGCGCATCCTCTGATCTTCATCTTAACTGGGATCTTTACCTCACTGTCTTCACTGTTCTTCTCTGTTCCTGATTAGGACTAATTTTCTCAATATCCTCAGCACACAGCTCATCCAATCCTTATCATTAATGCAACAGGAGTATGTTGACATCAATGACAACACCGGTTAGGCCCATACTTGCAACATCTCCTTGATCAAATTATCCCTCATTGAACTTCTAGGTATGCACAACTGGCTTCCTTTGAACAATATATCTTCCTGAATGAAATAGTCCAACCACTTACTTCTATCTGTCACAATAGGTTCCTTACATGCTTTCCAAGGTTCTACAAAATCAGTGTCTCCCTCATACATGTTCTTCAATTCATCAAATCCCAACACTTCAACTCTCATCTCTGTCAACAAATTTCTTCTTCTACTCAATGCATCAACAACTTTGTTTGATTTTCCACTCCTATGCTTCAACAAAAAAGTATAACTCTGCATGAACTCTACCCATCTCATATGTCTCTAATTCAACTTACCTTGATTGTTCAAATATTGCAAAGCTTGATGATCTGTATACAACACAAACTCCTTAGGCAACAAGTAATGTCTCCACTTCTTCAAGACTTGAATTATGCCATAGAACTCTTGATCATAAACTAAATGTCTTTTCCTTGCATCATTCAAATTCTCACTGAAATATGCTACTGATCTACCTTCTTGACTTAACACTGCTCCAATTGCATTTCCACTTGCATCACAATCAACTTGAAATACCTTATTGAAATCTGGTAATGCCAAAACAGGTTGCTCTGTCACTTTCTACTTCAACAACTCAAAACTCTTATTTGCTCCAGATGTCCACTTGAAATCCTTTCTATCACTTCTCATTGTCTTTGTCATAGGGTTACAAACTAAACTGAAATTTCTAATGAACTTCTGGTAAAAACTAGTCAATCCATGAAATGATCTAACCTCTCCAATGCTTTCCGGTGTAGGCCATTCAACAATTGCTTTCACTTTCACAGGGTCCATCTTTAATCCTTCCGCATAAATCACAAATCCCAAATATACCAACTCTTCCTTCATGAAACTACACTTCTTGATGGTTATCAGCAATTTCTCCTCTCTCAACCTCTGCAAAACTTGTCTAATATGCCACAAATGTTCTTCTTTTGTTTTACTAAAAATCAGAATATCATCCAAGTATACAATCACAAACTTACCCAAGAATTTCTTGAAGACTTCATTCATCAACCTCATGAAAGTACTCGGTGCATTTGCCAATCCAAAGGGCATCACTAACCACTCATGCAATCCTTCATTGGTCTTAAAAGCGGTCTTCCATTCATCTCCTTCTCCGATTCTTATCTGATGGTATCCACTCTTCAAGTCTATCTTTGTGAAATATCTTGCTCCACTCAAACAATCTATAATATCATCCATCCTAGGTAAAGGAAATCTACACTTAACTGTGATCTTGTTTATTGCTCTAGAGTCAGTATACATTCTCTATTCTCCATCCTTCTTCGGTGCAAGTACTATAGTACTGCACAAGGACTCAAACTTTCTCTGATCAAACCTTTTCTCAACAATTCTTGTATTTGTCTATTCAGTTCTTCATTTTCTGTCGGTGTCATTCTATGTGCTGCTTTGTTAGGCAAACTTGCTCCATGTATAAGATCCATGTGATGACTGATACTCCTTATAGGTGGTAATCCATCAGGCACATTATCTGATATGATGTCTTCATACTCTGTCAGCAACTCTCTCATCTCCTCCAGTTCAGTTTCTTTCTTCACTACTTCAGGCTTCTTAGGAATCAAGGCATAACACATACTCTCCTATTTCAAACCATCTAGAAATTTTCTTCCATCTACCAAACAGATTCTAGCATTCCCACATACCATATTCCTTAGGATCATCCTCCAAAGGAATCAAAGTAATTATTTTCCCATTTGTTGTTATAGTATATGTATTCTTTCTTCCATTATATATAGCTTTTCTATCATACTGCCAAGGTCTACCCAACAAGATATGACAAACATCCATAGGCATAATATCACACAAGACTTCATCATGATAGGATCCAATATGAAATTTTACCAAACATTGTTCACTCACCAGTACCTTATGATCATCCTGAATCCATGCTATCTGATAGGGCTTAGGGTGTTTCAATCTTTCTAGCTTCAGCTTAGTCACCATCTCCTTTGAAACTAGGTTATCTGAACTACCACTATCAATTACAACTTTACAACACTTACCTTTGGATTTGCATCTAGTTCTGAACAGATTTTTCCTTTGTGATGGTTCCTCATCTGTCTCTACTTGGAATAGTGCTCTCCTCATTACCAATGATTCTCCTTTCTCAGGTTTACCAATAGAACTAGGTGATCAATTCAACAAGTTCTTCAACATAGGTTGCTCTTCCACTATTTTCTATCCCCTTGCTTGTACTACCCGGATTACATTCAAATTCTCTATGTCATTTACCTCCACACTTGAAACAAGTACCTCTGAATGTCCTCTTATCAAATCCTCTTCCTTCTCTTCTATATCCTTCATTCCAGTATGCACTAGGGTTGCCTCTCCGGTAAAAATGTATGTCATCTCTCCGGTAAGCATTGTTATCTTTGTCATCCTTCTTAACTGGGCTGTCAAATTTGTTCTGCTCTGTAAATGGTCGATCATATCGAAAAATGTTCTACCTCTAAAATTTACCTCCTCTGCCTCTCTATCTCTGATCATGTCTCTTATTCAACTTCTCCTCAACTTTCAGGGAGAACTGATATGCTTCTTCCAAAGATGTCATCCTCACCAAGCTTAGCTCTTCTTGAATGTTCAATCTCAGTCCATTGATGTATCTAGCCACTTTCTCCTTGCTTGCTTCACTATGTCATGTCTTTATGATCATCTTATGAAATTCTTCAGTGTACTCCTTCACAGATTTATCCTTTTGTCTTAGGTTTTACAATCTTTTCAACAATTCCAACTCATAGTCAGCAGGTATGAATTGATTCTTCAACTTTGTCACCATCTGGTCCCACTTTGTAATCTTTTCTTTTCCTCTTCTGTTTCTTTCCAACTGAACTTCTTTCCACCATATAGCGGCATGTGCTTTCAACTTTGTTTTTGCAAATTTCACCTTCTCTGGATCTTCAATTTCTTCATATTCAAAGTATTCTTCCATATCATTTATCCAGTCAATCAATTCTTCAGGATTCAAATTACCAGTATAGTTTGGCACATCAACTCTAAGTCTCTTTCCAATCTTTGAGATAGCTCGCAACATCTTTACTTGATCAAATTCTTCTTCTTCATCACCTTCTAGGGATTTGCCAGTTTGTTCAACAGATTGAAATTCTTCTTCATCATGACTTTCAATATTAGGTCTCGGTGTCAATCCCCTTCGCCTATCTTCCTCAACAACATCCAAAAGAATTCACATCATTCTCATCAATTCCATCATCTCATCCATTCTATTAGCCATTGTACCAACAGGAGGAACTCTTCGTCGCGTCATTCTTCCTTAGATCAAGTGTAAACTACCTCAAATTCGGTGATCGGGCTACAAGCGACAACTACCTCACAATCGGCGATCGGTTGCGCACAAGCAACCTGCCTTGAATTGGTGATCTTGTCACAACAAGATCTTATAGAATCCCCTTCGCCAATTCACTCCAAAGAATCAAACTTTCTCTCTGATACCACTTGGTGCAGTCACGATAGGAGGGTTCACAAAATAAACTATTCAGACTGTGCAGCAAGAGTAAACACAATGGAAATAACTCAAAGAAATAAAGCAAATGCATATTCAGTTATTCAGTATATCATAGAATTCAAATAGAGATCGACCGGCAACATGTAGGCTTACAATTAGGGCTCACATGCCTGATTACATACATGTGCAAGATAAGGCTTTGAAGCTCCCTTCACACAAAATCCAAACTAAGAATTATGAATCAATTTCTCACTCTTAATTGATTTCTTAAGGATCTATTACATCAATATATATCAACTCTGGACCAATAGATTCCTGCGCGTCGGCTAAAGAAGGTCACAAACTCCAATGAAGAGTTGTAATGTTCACCGATAGGTCAAACCTAAATACATAGAACACTTCCTCAAATGAATGGAACAACATGCAGACCCTTGGAGAAGGTCAGCCATGAACCAAAGGACATTGAGTGATGTGTCATTGAGATTCGCAAGTCAAGGAATGATCCGCAAGCCTTCTCCTTTAGCTGATTATCAGGAACTGTTAGAATGCTCTACACTAAGAAAATAGTTGATCTTCTGAGAGCGATGTCTTTCCGGTAACTGATCCAAATGCTCTAAATTCTTGATATGATGTAGATGAATGAATGCAAATGCTAAGTCCAAATCCGCAAGATGTGAAATGCCAAAACTGGACCACAAGTTGAAAACTACTACTGACTAAACTGCCTGAACTGAACTAGCAAATGAAAGAACTAAAATGCAAATGTTTTTGGTTAATGCAAGATTACTCTTGAACTAGGGATGCTCCTGCATCAATTTCAATCTCAACCAAAAAAAAAGGAAGTGGTTGATCCAGAATTTGATTTTGTAAATGAATTGAGAAATGTTAACGTTAAGATTCCTCTTTTACAGGCCATTAAGGACGTCCCTATGTACACATAGACAATTCAAGATTTATCTACCCAAAAGCAGACAAAGAAATGGGACCCAAAGACAGTGCAAGTTATCGGGCAACTTGCTAATCTTATGTTGGGAAATATTTCAATTCCCAAGTATTCAGACCCAGGGAGTCCTACAATTCAGGTACAAATTGGTCACATTATTATTTCAAACACATTAATAGACTTAGGAGTTGCCATTAATGTTATGACCAATGAGACTAAGGAAAAGTTGTGCCTTCAAGGACTTAGGCCTACACCTACGGTCCTGCATATGGCAGATCGCTCCTTAGTCAAACCTAAAGGTATGATAGAGGATGTTATTTCTGTTGACTCTTGGGAATACCCTATTGATTTCATGATCTTGCAGCCCAAAATAAAGCTGGGGGGATACCCCCTAATCTTAGGAAGACCATGGTTGGCTACTGCAGATGCTTATATCAACTGCAAGTTAGTTAATATGATTATTTCTAACGGGGACAGAAGAAATAATTGACCTTGTACCCACCTGCTCAACCATTGTTGGAGACTGAAGATCCCTTGTGGATTGACAGTGATTTGGAAGAATCTTTGCCTATGCTGACAATTAATCAAGCACTTGATATTGAGGAACTATCAGAGGATACCATTCTTTCCAATTTTCTTCAAAATTGATGTGTCTGATGATGTTTTAGAAAGATTTGTTTTTCATTCTTGTATAGATAATTGTCCATTTGGGAACTTTCCATTGTTAAATGATTCACAATTACTACAGTATTTTATTACTTTACATCAATTGCTTCCATATAATTGTGTATATAGTCCATTCATGCTTTCAGACACTTCTTCACCATCCACTTCACAAGCACATGCTATAGACTTGCCTGCAAAATCTCAAGCTATGGACATTTTACCAGGACACACTTTAAATATTAATCCAAATTTAAGTGATGCACAAATTCAAGATTTAATTTCCATGTTGAGAAATCACAAAATTGCATTTGCATAGGAATATCATGATATGTGTGGCATTCATCCAGATACGTGCAAACACCACATTTACATAGAAGAAGGTAGTCGTCCTGTTAGGCAACCCCAAAGAAGGTTAAACCCAATCTTACGATAAATTGTGAAAGAAGAATTACAAAAGTTATTAATTTTAGGATTTATATATCCAATTTCTGATAGTCAGTGGGTTTCCCTTTGGTGGTAGTTCCCAAGAAAAATGGTAAATGGAGAATATGTGTTGATTATAGATCCCTTAACAAGGCTACTAAAAAGGATCATTGTCCGTTACTTTTTATTGACCAAGTTTTGGATACACTTGTAGGTAAGAAATTCTTCTCCTTCTTGGATGGATTTAGATGGTATAACCAGATCCGCATTGTACCTGAGGATCCAGACAAGACCACTTTTACATGTCCATAGGGGACATTTTCTTATAATGTTTTACCTTTTGGTCTATGTAATGCCTCGACTACTTTCTAAAGGGCAGTGTTAAGTATTTTTGCTAATTTGATTCATGACCGTGCTGAAGTGTATATGGATGATTTTACTGTGTATGGTGATACTTATGAGGAAGCCAAAAATAATCTTGAGAAAGTTTTACAATGGTATGAAGATATTAATTTGTCTTTAAGTCATGAAAAGTGTCACATTTTGATGACATAAGGTATAGTACTTGGACACTATATTTTTGCTAAAGGAATTCAAGTTGATCCAAAGAAGGTGCAGATAATTTAGGATTTGTCTATTCCTCTTTGTCAAAAGGATGTTCTTAGCTTTTTAGGACATGCAGGATATTATAGGCGTTTTATTCAAAACTTTAGTAAGATTGTTGCACCTCTTTGTATTTTGTTAAGCAATGATAACACTTTTTCTTGGACATAGTAATGTCAACAAGCTTTTGAGACCATCAAGGAGAAGCTTGTGACCACACCAGTGTTACGTTGACCTAATTGGGAGTTACCATTTCACATTCACACATATGCTTCTGATACATCCATGGGAGTTGTGCTAGGACAGAAAGATGGTACACTCTTTTATTCCATTTATTACATAAGCAAAAACTTCACTGGTGCAGAAGTAAATTATACGGTAACTGAAAAAGAATTTTTGGTTGTTGTCTATGCAGTTAATAAGTTTTGTCATTACATCACTAGTTATAAAGTGTTTATTCATACTGATCATACTGCAATTCAATTTTTAATGAATAAACTTGTTACTGGAAGAGTTATTAGATGATTATTATTGTTACAAGAATTTGATATTACTATACTTGATAAGCCCAGTCGTGAGAATGTGGTTGCAAATTTCTTATCCAAGTTACAAAGAAAGAATGAACCTATTCCAGTTGATGATGCCTTTCCAGACAAGCACCTTTTTGCCATCTCTGTCAAAAGTATGTGGTTCGCTGATATTGCTAACTACTTGGTCACTTGCAAGTTCCCCCCTCACTTCTCTCCTAGAGATCGCTAGAAACTTGTTAGACTAAGTGGTCAGTACACATGGATTAATGGACTTCTGTTTTGCACTGGCATTGATAATGTCATGCATCATGTAGCTGAAGATGATATCTTTGACATACTTTGTGCATGTCATATTGAGCCATGTGGCAGACATTTTGCAACTCAAAGGACTGCCAATAAGATTCTTACTGCTGGGTATTATTGGCCCACAATTCACAAGAATTGAAAGCGATATGTTCAACATTACGACAAGTGTCAATGCATGGGCCGACCCACGTGTTCTGATGAAATGCCTTTGCAACTTCAATTATCTATTGAACCCTTTAAAAATGGGGTTTAGATTTTGTGGGGCCGATCAATCCTCCATCCAGAAACAAATAGTACATTTTGGTCTACACCAATTACATTACTAAGTGGGTTGAAGTTGTAGCTCTGAAGCACGCACGGGATACTAAGGTCACTGATTTTTGGTATACTAAAATCTTCACAAGATTCGGTGTACCTAAGGAAATAGTGATTGATCAAGGTTCTCAATTTACGTCAGAGTTGATTTCAGCTTTGGTTCGAGAGTATGAGATTCAACATCACAAGTATTCACCATATCATCCGTAGGCCAATGGTCATGTTGAAGTTACCAATAGAGAGTTTGAGAATATCCTTACTAAAACAATCACAATTCATCAAAACGATTGGACAACTCACCTTCTTGAAGCAGTATGGGCCTACTGGACAATGTGGAAGACCACTACTGGTCTTACACCCTATGAGCTTGTCTACGATAAAAGGTTGTATTACCTATTGAGTTTGAAATTAAAACCTTATGTACTGCTTTAAAATTGGGTTTGAATCTTACCAATGCTCAAAAGGCTAGAATTGAGCAACTCTATTCTTTAGATGAAATGCGCCAGCAAGCTCTTTTTCATGCAGAAGTAGTTCAACAACAACGTGCTCTTTGGCATGATCGTTTCATCTGTAAACGTTCATTTTAACTAGGAGATTGAGCACTTTTGCATGATTCAAGGATTTCAAGGGCAAGTTTCATACCAGGTGGTTAGGACCTTATGAGATTGAAGTTGTCTACAACAATGGTGCAGTTAAACTTCACACTGTGGACTCTGATCGCGTTGCTCTTGTTGTTAATGGTCATCATCTCAAGTTGTACCAGCAACCTATCATGAAAGATAGATTCATTTCTAGTTTGAAAAAGGAACTCCATGTTCTTACTAGGGTTCCTGTCGCCTCTCCAAGTACCCTTTAGGTACTTTTCTCAAAAAAAGGCAATAAAAGATCTAACAACGAAAACCTTCGGGCATTGTTGGCCAGTTAGTACTTGAACACTAGACTCCGACGGGTATTAACTGCTAAATAAACTTGGAGGTGAAAACTAGTTTTCTGGCACCTCCAGACGGTATCAGATTGAAAACTGAGGTATCAGCAATCTAGTGTCATTATCAAAAGTAAAAAAAGAAGAAGAAGAAGACACTACTTGTGTGGCTGCATGATATAGCTCCTATCACTACCCATTCTGTGGTGCAATAGGAACATCATTCTTCCTACCACCTTTGTAGTTCAAGTGCCACTACCATTCTGTTCCACCTACACCATTCATAATATCAGCTATGGTACGATGCTCGGTATGACCCTGCTGCTCTTCCACTCATCCTTTCACCCTCACATGTACCCAGCTAACATTGTCTCTTCACTCGATCTCCACCTTGGCTCCTTTCCATGTGTTAGAGATCACCCTCTTTCTTCATGTCGCCTTGCGGCATGTTGATTTCCCTTAGTCATTTGTTTCTTTCCCAAGCAATAGGCGTTATTGATTGGCTCCTAACCCACATGTGATCCTATTTGGGGTCTATTTGGGTCTACGCCGCCTTCACTCGACTATCCAGTTGCCCACATTCTGACTATGCATTCTCTCTGTTTAGCATTCCCGCCTCATTGGACCACTTCTTGTCCATGGTGGCATGACCAAGTTTGCATATGTATTGTCAGAATCATGGGAACAGTTTTTATAACGTCCTGGTCTCTAACGGCCACTTCAACATGTTGTACAACATCACTGACTCAGCAACCATCCATTTGGCCGAAGTTGCCAGCCTGGCATTTGACCAGACTATTTCCTCCTCGGACGTTTCGCCTGTCCTGTCACATCTTCCGTACATCCGCCTTTACTCTTTCATTATGCCTTTCCCAACGACATGCCTTTCATCTGCATTTCTAGTCTACCTCATCATTACATTGGTGTCACCTCTGCCATGTTACCTCTCCTTTCTGCTCTGGATTCATTCCATGGCGATCTCTCACGGGGTCATTTCCACCACAACTACATCCACATCAGCCATTGATGACTTTAACGATAAAATTGCTGAGGTATTGTATGTTGGCAAGAGACACTATATGGATTCATGATTGTTGTCATTGATGGCAACAAAGTTCATCCCACACATCCGCAGGACATGGTGTGTCTCTACCGGAAGTCAGAATGAAGATTGTTGTGGTCTAGTAAACAAGAACAGAGCATGTGGCAAGGTCCGACAGACAAGTCTGGATCTCTCAGAGGAAGTATCTTGGTGAAGTGTGGATTTGGGGAAGTCAAGAGGACTACCTTGAGTGGTATATTCCAAGGATTTAGCCTCCGGTGAAATATGAAGAAAAAGATATGAATAGTTGAGTACTGGATTCCTGAGTGACAGTGTGAACAGAGGAAGAACTGACTGACAGAACATCAGACTACTTTCCGGATGTGCTGCTGTTGGTGGTAAAGGTTGTGAAGGCATGAATCATGTTTGGCCAACATGATTAATGATTTCTAAAAGTATATACTTGATCCGCATTACTTAATATGCAAGGATTCAGCCGACTGATTAGAATTAGTGAAAAGATTGACTATTCCGGGTGCCGATTAGAAAGGTGATAAAATTACTTGTGCGGATATATATATACGATGGATTTAGTTGTGAGAGGTGTTGTTGTTAGTTATGTGTGAATAAAAATAGAAGAGCAGAGCAGAAGCAGTAAGAAAGATCCAGTATGTGAAAGAAAGCAGCTTAAGGGAAAAGGAAAGATGAAGTGCAGCAGATCAGTATACTGAGCCTAACCGGAACTAGACTCCAGTATTTGCAGATGCTACCAATCAGTTCAAGTATTGTATAACACTCTTTTGTAGACAGTTTGTCTCTTGTAGGCAGTGTGCCTCTTGTGAGCAGTGTGCTCGGGCAGTGAGCCCTAATTGGCAAGTGCCATTTTGTATTTCCTTATTCTTCTAACAGAGAATAATCTTTGGGTTAATCACCCCGTGGTTTTCTCCCTTAACAGGGTTTCCACATCAAAAATATTGTGTCATGTGTATCTCCATTTTCATGATTAGACTTGCTTGTTTGAATTAATGCTGCATTGATTAATAAGAAAGTTTAGAAAGAAGAAATAATTAGGATAACTGATTCACCCCCCCTCTTAGTTATCAACAATTGGTATCAGAGCTAAGTTCCTCCTAACAGAATCTAACAACTCGAGGAAGATCTGGGAATCCAAATGGATGCATATGGTTTAAAAGAGCAGCTCAAGACTGCACTTGAGGATCTTGAATAGTCAAACTCTGAAATCAATGAATTAAAGGAAAGACTCAAACAGGCTGATGATTTCATGAGAGAACTAAAAGACAAATTAAGTCTCTCTATGAAAAAGAGAAAGGAGCTGCTTCAGCAATTGGCAAGACAAGGTGAAGCAAATGATGCAAATGAAGAGCTGACTGAAAAAACCAAGTTATGTGAAAAGTTATCAAAAGAAGTCATTATGGTAAGACATGAAATGGAATCAGGAGTTATAAAGTTTACCCAAGAAATTGAAGAGAAAAGAAAAACTGAAGATAATCTAAGATAATCTCTCAAGGAGAAATCAGAAGATTGCCACCAAATGGATAGAATTATCAGACATCTTGAATCTGATCTTGGAGATGCTAAAGAAAATGAAGAAAAACTTGAGGATCAAATTGTCTCTCTCAAAAGGGATCTTCAATCAGCAAATGAATATAAAGAGAAATTCAAGATAAGTTCTGCTCAAATTGAAGTTCTTCTTGGAAGTCAAAAGAGGGCAGATGACAAGTGTGGTTTGGGATATGAGAAAGGAGAAAGCTCCGGATCCGGTCAGAAGAATTTTGGATTAGAAAATCAAAGGAACAGGCCTAGAAGACCTCCGGTAAGACAGCCCAATGCTCAAAGATATCCATCCTTCAATGGATATTGCCACAGCTGTAATCACTTTGGTCACAAAGCTAATCAGTGCAGAAAGAGAATGAATCAGACTAATTCATCCTTCTTTGGATAGTGTTTTAACTACAAAAGGTATGGTCATAAGTCTCATGAATGCAGAAATATGCAAATGAACAAATCATTCAATGGTAGATGCTTTGCATGCAATAGAATAGGTCATATGGCTAATCAATGTAGATCAAGAGGATATCAGTCAAATATGCAAAGAAATATTGTTTGCCAAATCTGCAATAGGTCTGGTCATAGTGCAAAATTCTGTAGAAGCAAGAATCAGGACAAAAGAGGTTCGGTATATCACAATCAAAATCAAGATAAGGGTAAACAAAAGGTGAATGCGGATGAAGTTAAAAGTGAGATGAGCAAGATTTGGGTGAAGAAAAGTACTGAGAATGTAGAGGTTGGATCCGCACCAGACTCTGGTGCTGATATTCCTTCTGGAAATTAAAAAGTGAGCTCTGGCTCAGGGGGAGACACAAAGAAAACCTTGTTCCCCCAGCCAGTTAAGTGGTGCCGGAACTGGCACAAGAAGAGTTGCGGATTGAAGGGTTCATAAGGGAAACATCCAAACAAACTATGGTTAAGATTTGGAAGATCCGCATGATGTTCATAGATCAGGACAGATCCGGTTCCTTAAGTCATCCGAATAAGGCAAACCAGAATAATGTAGGTCAAGCATTTATTGCGATCTGATATTAGGGTTTGCAGAGTAATATAAGGGTTTTCTCATTAATCACTTGTTCATTCTGCACTCAAGAAGAAACGAAAAGTGGAGCTCTGCAACAAAATTCATCAAGTTCACGAAGATCATTTGCAGAAGTCATTGCATCCAGAAATCAATCAAACCAACTCCGTGAAACCGAAAGGCACAAAAGGTATTTTCTGTTTTCAAATATCTCACTGCAAATCTCTTGATAATGGCTACTCCGAATATTGTAAAGATTTCTGATAGACCTCGCCCTACATTTAAGAAACATCCATACAAATCCTTGGAGGTAGATCCCCTAGGTGCATTTTCCAGTGTTCCGCATGGTGTTCTGCACACCGAAGACATTAGGGTTTATATACATGCAAATATTGAAGAGTTTGGAAAATTCAAACTAAGAGATATCTATCACAAACAACTGATAGATGATGCCTTTGAGCTTAAACCAGAATATAAGGGTATCCAAGAGAAACATTTTGATCAATTCATTCATTTCCCCTGCTTTGAAGAAGATGAATAGGTCCGGTATGTGTTGAGTAGGGTACATGATAACTTCCTATGGTTGAACAGACCTTGCAAGATCATAAAGGAGGCAATTAGGGTAGTAACTGGTTTATACTCCTCCGGAGGGATACCTGTCCTCAAATCTGTCAAAAACAACATTGTAACTGAGGCCACCGGATCAAAATTTGATAAGAGGGCAATGACTATTGAAGATATTACTGACCCGGACATCAAATTTGCATCTATGATAATAGGATACAAGATATATCACTCTAGTAGGGAGAATTCAGTATCCGGAATTGCAATATATACTGCCTATAAGATGCTAAGGAAAAATGCAGAATATGATCTTTGTGAACTTTTGAGCCAATTAATGGAAAACTTACAAAAGATCAAAAAGGACAAGAAAAACTCCTTCAAATATGGTGCACTAATAGTATGTTTATTTTTCTACTTCATGAATGAGTTGCCCGGATCAAATGGTTGGGTATGGGAGAATGACAAACCGGTAGCAGTTCAGATCAGAGACTATTTGCATGGGCTTGGGGATGCTAAAGCAAGAAATTCAGCCCTGTGGGGATATTTCAAAAACTTTTAGAGCATGATGCAAGCAAGAGAAAGAATTCCCCAGTCTCTTGTTGAGAAATACAAAGACACTGTATGCTTTATGGTAGAGACAGATCAATGCCTAATGGAGGCTGTTGAACCAAGAACTGTATGGATCATGCCTATGGGGTATGAAGTTGACGAACAAATTGTGGAGCTGCATGTTCAACACATGCTAAGTCAGCCAAAGGATCCAAAGGTAGAGAGGTTTGGAACCTTTGAAGAACTAAGTATACAAGTTCATGTGGAACTCAGGCAACCGGAAATAAAGAGGAAAGTTAGAAAAGAAGTTGAAGAAATTGCAAAAGGCCTAGGCATCTCAAAGGAGGCACTTGATGCCAACAGGGAAAAGAGGCAAAAGGCTAAGGAAGAAAAGAAAGAAGTAGAAAAGGAAAGCAAGAAAGGTGCTCCGGTAGAAACCTCAACTCGGACCAGATCATCAAAGAGATCTGCACCTGTCACAACCAAAGGCTCAAAAACATCAAAACCGGAAGTCCAGGCATTCGGCAAAGGTGAGAAAAGGTCAAAGACAAAAGCCACAATGGCTTATACAAGTCAAAGAGATGAAGAGGAAATAGAATCAGATGAGGGCGTAAAGGAAATAAAGAAGTAGAAAAAGAAAGGATCCGGTAAACCTACCACAGGACAAGACAAGGAAGAAATGGCAGAGGAATTTGTTGAAAAGCCCACCCTGTCTCTAGAAAGTGTAATAAAATTAGTCACTATGGATGGAAACCTTCAACCAACGGCTAAATTTTATGATGATTACAATGAGGCTGATCAAAAGATCATGTAGGAAGCTACAATCAGGTACCTGAACATATATAATAAAGCCTTCATTGAAATTATATCTCTTATTCCAAGAGCCTAGAAAAGGAGTTGGAAATGAGAAAGTCAAATGCCATGGCAAAAGACCTTGAGATCCGGGAATAGATAGCTATTCAGCTATATCCCTCAATTGATCCCAAGACAATGAACATGGTATTCAAAGACTGCAAGAATGAATTCATGAGCAAAGCAAGAATGAATCAGCTTATGCTTGGTGAGACCGACAAGGTAGCCAAGGACACAGAAGAGATTCTCCAGAAAGCCTTCAAAAGATTTAATCTTCCTACTGTAGAGGACTTGGGTACTGATCCCTCAACCACAAGTGTTACAGAAGAAATTTCTGAGAAAATGACAGAAGAGGTGGGCCCTGAACAGTCTAACATTTCTCCTCCGGTTTCCCCTGCAGTCTCCGAATCTAAAGGAGAAGAAAAAATTACAAGAGAAAGAAGCAGAAGTGAAGGAAAAAGATGACAGTGCAAAGATTGCAAAAGGAGAGAAGACCCAACTGCTAGTGGTGAGAATATAGAAGGAGAGAAAGCTCCAAAGGACAGCTCCAAGATTGCAGAAGAGAAGAAACATCTATCTCCAGCAAGAGACACTGCACAAACTATCCAAGAATTCCTGAACAAAGAAACAATGGAGATTGATGAACCGGAGCTTCTACAAGGTCCATTCAATTTTGATTCTCTTTCTCCGGTATAGACAATGAAGATAGCTTCATTTGCTAATGCTAAGGCTAAAGAAAAACTCCTAAAGTCTCATATGGAAGACTGTGAGTTGATAGAGGCTGCTTCCGGAGTGCTGGAAAAGATCATACCATCTTTTTAGAAGGATCTCACAGCCTCCTCTTCTAGTAATCTCAAAACCTTAGTCAGCAGTGTTAGTACACATTTTGATTCTTTAGAAAAATTAGCTGAAGAAAAGGTCCAGAAGGAGTTTTTGGATAAAAGGTTCTCCGAGATACAAGGTTTAATCATTAATGATAGGAGAAACATGAACATTGGGATAAAGAGCTTAGAAAATTCTCTTAAGGATGGCAGTGAAATATATAAATTTCGTATCTCCTGGTCCAAAGTAATAGTGGAGATTGAGAAGAAAATAAAAGAGCAAGAGGACAAACTACTAAGCTTGTCTCAAAGTTTTGATCCTCTTTCATCCTCCATAATAAATCAAGAGTGTCAGACTATTGCAATCACAAATGCAATAAAGAATTTTGAGAAGGAAAGGAAGAATATAATTAACCGGATGGGTGAACTTAGAAGGATTATTATCCCTAAGTTAGAGGCCATGCATGAGGCCATAAATGATGCTCAGATTACTGCCCGGACCAATGATTCGACAGATCTTAAGAAGGCAGAAGCATTTGCATTCCTGTTGAGTGGTCACATCTCAATTCTGGATAGGATGAAGCAGAGTTGGGTGGCAGAAGTTGTATAGTTGAAGAATACTTTTTCAGATATACTCAAGTATATGTAAGTACAACTTGTATAGATATACTTATGTGGCTAAGTATAGTAAATTTTTTAAAAATTTTGGTATGCGGACCCTACCCTTTGCCATTGATGTCAAAGGGGGAGTGAGGAGCTATAAAAAATGAGGTTGCAACCAAGGGGGAGCTCCAAAAAATGTATATAAAGACAGAGCATCAGCCAAGGGGGAGCATAGTGTAACCACTTAGTCATTTTTCACTAAGTGTTGCCATCAATGCCAAAGGGGGAGATTGTTGGCAAGAGACACTATATGGATTCATGATTGTTGTCATTGATGGCAACAAAGTTCATCCCACACATCCGCAGGACATGGTGTGTCTCTACCAGAAGTCAGAATGAAGATTGTTGTGATCCGGTAAACAAGAACAGAGCATGTGGCAAGGTCCGACAGACAGGTCCGGATCTCTCAGAGGAAGTATCTTGGTGAAGTGCGGATTTGGGAAAGTCAAGAGGACTACCTTGAGTGGTATATTCCAAGGATTTAGCCTCCGGTGAAAGATGAAGAAAAAGATATGAATAGTTGAGTACGGATTCCTGAGTGACAGTGTGAACAGAAGAAGAACTAATTGACAGAACATCAGACTACTTTCTGGATGTGCCACTGTTGGTGGTAAAGGTTGTAAAGGCATGAATCATGTTTGGCCGACATGATTAATGATTTCTACAAGTATATACTTGATCTGCATTACTTAATATGCAAGGATTCAGCCGATTGATCAGAATTAGTGAAAAGATTGACTATTCCAGGTGCCGACTAGAAAGGTGATAAAATTACTTGTGCAGATATATATACACGATGGATTTAGTTGCGAGAGGTGTTGTTGTTGTTAGTTATGTGCAAATAAAAGCAGAAGAGCAGAGCAGAAGCAGTAAGAAAGATCCGATATGTGAAAGAAAGCAGCTTAAGGGAAAAGGAAAGATGAAGTGCAGCAGATCAGTATACTGAGCCTAACCGGAACTGGACTCCAGCATTTGCAGATGCTACCAATTAGTTCAAGTATTGTATAACATTCTTTTGTAGACAGTGAGTCTCTTGTAGGCAGTGTGCCTTTTGTGAGCAGTGTGCTCAGGCAGTGAGCCCTAATTGGCAAGTGCCATTTTGTATTTCCTTATTCTTCTAATAGAGAATAATCTTTGGGTTAATCACCCCGTGGTTTTCTCCCTTAATAGGGTTTCCATGTCAAAAATATTGTGTCATGTGTATCTCTATTTTCATGATTATACTTGCTTGTTTGAATTAATGTTGCATTGATTAATAAGAAAGTTCAGAAAGAAGAAATAATTAGGATAATTGATTCACCGCCCCTCTCAGTTATCAACATTGTATTCTTGTTTTTATCAATTATTTTTCTTTTTCTTATGCACTTATTATGGCCACGTCGAGGACAACGTCATACGTTCAATTGGGGGGTATGAGTCATGTCATGTTACATTCTAAATGCGGTGTTATCTTGTCATGATTATACTACGGCTTTCACATTAACTACAGTCATTTATGTGCCGGGTATTTTCCTACCGCTTATTCTATCTTTTCAGTTCTGAATTTATCTGTGCTACAAATACTCCACAATCATGTTGACTTTTCGATCACCATTTGTCTGAAAGTGCCATCAACCATGGGTGGCCTACATGTTCAACAAGAGCCCACAAGTATCAAGAATGTGAAAGCTGATGCAACGGTATATCAAGTTTTTAAGGATGCGGGGTGGAATGTGTTCTTCAAGAAGCTCTGTGGATATGATAATGATGTGGCTTTTGAATTTTCTATGGTGTTCAACAGTGATAAAAATTCAACAGAGGTGCGAGGTCTCACTTTTTTAGTCAATAAGCACATTATAGATGAGGTTACCAGATTGCCACGGACTGGGGAAAGTTATTTTTCAGCAATTGACACTAGAAGAGTTGAACTTACACAATATTCTCAAAAGTTTAAGAGTCCGACAAAGACTTTGTAGATAATTCATAAACAGGGCACTTTGCGAGCTTCACTTCCCGAGCATTGGCCAAAGGTAGCTAAGGTCATAATGCAATACATTACGGGAGAAGGGAGGTATGTATATGTCTTCACACATCATTTTAGACTACGGTGTTATTTACGGTATAAAGACCTAGTTCATCTCCCATATTACTACCTCTGGTCAATTAAAAGGATGAGTCTAGAAGTATAAAAAGGGCATCAAAATGCCTTAGCACACCATGGGTTGATCAAATTAATTGTCATGAAGAGATTGGGACAAGCTATACCTCCAATTCGTTGGGCGGTGTTTTCAAGAGAGGATATTTCCTCTAATTCTTCAGCTTCAGAAGATGAGCTAAAGGCTCATGAAGCCGAAAATAGTAAAGATAATCTTGAAGCAGCCATCGATAAAAACCTAGGGCAGAATGATAAAGATACAACAATTATGAGCTCTAACCAAATGGGTATTGTTTTAGAGAAAGGTAACCCTGAAAAAGAAACTGAGAATGCACAAGAAATAATGCATGAACAACAAATACGGGATAATGTTGGACATAAGGTTAAATCAAGGACTAGGGTTACAAAGAGAAAAGACATTGTTGGTACTAGTACTCCCCCAATTCAGACTCCTTATAACACTAGGTCTAAGAGGAAGTATGAGGAGGGAACCTCTAGATTGCAGAACTTAGCTACTGTTGCTTGCACGGTGATTCAAGAATAAGAAGAGATAGATGTTGAAATTATAGCTGTTAATCTTTTAAAAGGAAAAGATAGATATAGCTGAGAGTGAAGAAGGCAAAATAGATGACAGAAACAAGAAAAGAAAAAATAGAAACAAATGGAAATTGAGACAGAAAGTGAAATTCTTGAAAAGCAGAATGAAGAAAAAATAGTAGGTGGTGATCAAGAGAACATTTCCTTTGAAAGACCTGCAGATGAACAGTATGCAGATGTTTTGGGTTTAAGAGATGAAAATGTATCTGACCAAAATCAAGGTGATAATCAATTAGTGACTAATTTTGTACAAGGAAATGACCAGGAATTGTTAATGCAACAAAATAGTATACCACAACAGGTTTCTGGTATTGCACAAACTTTTGAGAGATATACAAGCTCTAAAATCTTAATGGAAACCTTTCCTGTTGATGACTAGAATCAAAAGGATGATTCCATGGCCAAGGATACAGAGAGGAAGTCACAAGGAACTTCACAAACTATAGAGGAGTATTCTGTAGAAGAAATTCAAATGTTGCAGAATAAAGTATATTGGTTGGAGACTCAGATTCAACCCCTTAAAAAATAATTGCAACAATTGTATGACAAAAGTCAACAACAAGCCGAAGGATTGAAAGAATTGAGATATCATTTAGGACAATTGGTTAGGAACCAAGGATTAGATATGGCAGGTTGCATAACTTTGGAGGAGCATCAGAGGGAAATTAAAATTTTGAAAGCCTCATGGGAAGAGAAGATCATTAAACAATGTATAACCATAGCAAATCATCAAGAAATAGTTAACTCTGATTAAAGGACTCACTGGAGCAAAAGATTGCAACGGACTACATCCCCATGGCAAAGCACCAACAAATAATTCAGAATTTGAAAGATAATTAGGGTAAAGAAATAATAGCAGTAGTCCAGAAACTGACAATCGTCCAGCCTAAGTCTGTAAGTGATGCATGAGGACATGCAATGTCTTCAATTGGGGGGGGGGAAATGATGGGTTAAAAGTTTGCCATTAAATCCTAGCATGATATTAATTAGTTTTGTATTTATCCTAGCTTACATTTTGACCTTTCTCCTCCTAAGTTGCCATAATAATTATAAAAGATTAGAAATAATTGATATGAATCAAGGATACAATATACTCTAGTAATTAGCCAATTATAAAAGTACTAATTTGGTAATTGTGTGAAACAAGGATCTAGTGGCTGTAAGGAGAAGTGATGGAGGTTGTAGGAGTCTAGGACAACACTGAGAGGGGGGGTGAATCAATGTTGTATTAGTTTTCAAATCTTTTTGCAAAATTTAAATTTCAAGACACAAAGAGAGAAAGATCACATTGATTTGTCAAACACATATGCACATGACTGAGAATGAAGGAGAACAAAGCCTCATGAGCAAAGTATTAACATACACACATACAGATGAAAACAATATGAGACATAACACAAATTTGCACGAGTGGAAAACCCTCCTGGGGTAGAAAAACCACTCCAAAACTGCCTCACTGGCTTAACTGATAAAACATGCTTCACTGGCTACAAAGAAGACTCACCGGCTACAATATGTGTCTCACTGACAAATGTTAAGGTCACACTGACCTGTAAGCCTCACTGGAATACTGTGCCTCACTGGCACAGACAATTACCATCATTAAAACATAAAACTCTGTGTGAAAGAATTGATTGCTAATCAATCTGATTTGCACCAATTACATTCTGTGTTTCATCATACACCCTTGTTTCTCCTCTTTGATTTTCAAGTCAAGACCATACAAATAATTCCTTTTACATACCTCTGCAAAAAACCAAGCTCCTGTAAACAAATGTTCAACACTCTTATCTCTACAATACAATTTCAATATCTTCCTTTGCATTTCATTTTGAAATCCCCTGATCCTCCATCAAGAACATTTTCACTGCAAATTAGCTCATACATACATTCTTCTGTGTTTTCTTTTTAAAAGAATTTTCATAAAGTTATCTTCATAATTGTATGTTGCTCTGCACTTCAACTCAATCATCAAAGCACCTGTAAGCCCATTAAATATCAGGTAACTAATCACATAACCATTCATATCTCTCTTTTCTCTTTTAAAATATCTTCTTTCTCAATCTGAAAAACTTTGCATGATGCTTCATATTCTTTCTTTTCAAATTCCTTCAATCTATTCCAATTTCTTCATATTCCTTTGAAGAAACTTCATTTCAATTCCCATCATAAAATATTCTTCAACCTGCAAGAATAAAAAAAAACTTTGCAAATATATTTTCTTCTCTACATCATTGTTATCCTGTTCTTTTGAAATTCTTCTCTCTACAATTTTCTCTTAAAAAGAATTCAATCTGCCAAAATAAAATCATCTGCAAGAAACCAATTTGCCTCAAAAAAATCTTCAATTTGGATGAAAAAACCATTCCTAAAAAAAAACTCTTTAAGTTCCAAAAAAAACTTCACTTTTTTTCTTTCTTAAAAAGAATTCCATTTTTAAAGCTTTCACTTCCACGAGAGGCAAAAAAAATCAAATTAGAAAGAATCAAAAAAATTGCCTTTAATACACCACAAAAATCTGCCTTTATTTTCCTTAAAAAACTGCCTCAAAAACTCTTTGATCATTATCTCTGACGGCCATTTGAATGTCAAAATTATCAAAGGTAGGAGGAAGTCAAAGTTTAAATTGAGACCAAAGATCTTTTAAATCACGCCCACTTCACATTTAAATGAGACCATCGATCATAAACTTGGCGCCCATCGCACATAAGGAAACAACTGGTGTAAGAGGTAAGAGACTCAATGGGGCCAGTTTTCATACGATGCAAAGACCCTAAAGGATGCCACTTACGTGGATTTTGACTTGCTCGATGGGTCAACTTCATAATAGACCAAAAAGATCATTGCAAGATGACGGGCAGAGAAGGTGTTTAAGAACTTAGGTTTCAAAGCCTCTTCAAAGCATAACAGTGTTGTGGTTTAGGTTCTTAAGACATAAAAAAAACACATGTATAAAGGAAACCTTGATAATTTGACCACTGACCTCTACAAAACAAATCTTCCTTTCACTGTAGTCAAAGCATGATAAAATTTACAAGATTCTATGAAGCTTTTGACTTTTTGGAAATCTTGTGTACTTTGGTAAACTTTATAGAAAGAAGAGCCAACAAATATGCATTCTCAGTCCATATTGAACTCACCTCTGATAAACAAGTGATGAGATATAAGGTATGACACCTTCAAAAATCTCTTTCCAACTGATCTTTATAATGACACAAATAAACTTCAACACCCATGTAGACTCAACAAGAAAGATCCTGAGAATGACATGAAGACCACTAATAAACTGATTAAGATATGAAACAAGAATGTTACTTGCAAGAGACTATGATATCAGATAAGATAAAAGCAATGCCTCTATATCATGCTAACAACTTTATTGCAACAAATGTCATGAGATGAGCACATCCTGAGAAGACCAATATGCCAAACGAGAACAACTGTCTCCAACACTAACAAGTTAGCATTACAAACAATATATTGTCTCTACAACTGTAAACCACTGTCACCTGAACCAACCTTTAACATTATCCTCGAACCATCTTTATGTAAATCTTTATGTGAGCATCAACAAATGATGTGATCAAGCTGATCAAACAAATCCTGTCAAAAACACCAAACATCAAGACTATGAGAATACATCCTGCTATACATCCTGAGATGACCATGTTTGCCTTGTTGATAGATCTTTGACATCAAACCTATATCATGAACCCATGCAAAGAAAGAATAACACCAATCCTCTCTCAGATCCATGGAGAACATTAAGAACTGAAAGTGAATGATGAATGAACATCCTTGCAACTTTTCTCAGAACAATACACAACACCTTTTGTTATCAATACTACATTACATCAAACCAACTATCTCCTCCTGATGTTCTGCAACAACTATGGCAAATTTACATCATCAACTGAACACACTTTTGACATCAATGACAACCGTCACCATCAATCTCCCCCTTTGTCATTGATGACAAAACTTTATGATGCAATTTATCTTTCTCCCTCTTTTTGACATCTGATGACAAAGCTTGAAGTAACTCCCCCTTTAACTTTCTCTGAAGAAATACAAGATATCACCATCCATGACATAGCTTGAAGAATTCTATCTGAAACATATTAGCAAGGAAGATCATCAATGAACCATGTGAAATTATCACACCAGAAACTCCTTAATATCTCTAGTTTATCATCTTCTTTTGACACTATCTTCAAATCACCTGAAAGCTCCAAGACACATGTCATAAAACATAACTCAACAAAGTAATAGAAATGATCATCAAACTGACTCCTCGATATGAATTATATGAACTTGAAAGTCATGCAAACACTATACTTTTTACCAATAAAAATCAGTATGAATTACAATCCATGAAGACATGAATAACACATAGGAGATGTCCTTGCCAAAGGCTTCCAACATGAACCATTATCCTGCAACTAATCTATTCTTGCACGCCCTTTTTGACCTGAAAAAGAATGAAGACTATCTGAATAAATGAAGACTGTCTGAATAAATGAAGACTATTTGATGAATACCATCCTCCTGTTCTGTACAAGACACTTTTCACAACATAAGAACTAATCCTTTTTTAACCTTGTAATTCAAATCAGCCCATCAAGACTGCACAACAAGTTCTTCCTACAACAATACTTTGCAAAACCAAATGCTGAGACAAGAATCATGAATTGACTTCTTTCATTTGAAACCTTCTTAGCCAACATATCTGATTTCTAATAAGAGCTTCTTGAGAACATCTTAAGCTCTTTGCCCTGACAAGCAAGATCACACTGAACTGCAACACAATGATATGAACAGTATACAAATAGGATCAAGTCACAACATCATCAACCTCTTTGTGCAGAGAGCTTTTGAACACCTGTATTAGTGACATACACTTAAATTCAAAAACATCAAAAACTTCATTTCAAATATTATCAAGCAAGCGTGATAAACAAAACAAGTTCATCACATTGATAAACATCAACTTAACTCCTCATGTAACTTCTTGGGGATAAATGATAGAACAAGAACAACTCCCCCTCACATCATGCTATCAATTATTCAACTGATAATGTAACTTGTGCAGGATGCACAAGTTTAGATTCTGACTTCTCTTTATTTTATTTCTGCTTCCAAATTTTCACAGGTGCTTTCTTCTGCTCATGTTTCTTTATCCAAATCTTTATACCTTCTTTTCTTTTCAACTTTTTCAAACCAGGTGAAGCATACATTCTGCAATGCTGTGCTCTGTGTCCAAGAGTGTTGCAATTATAACAAATTATACTGTAATCATAATCAAAAGAATGATAGTACCTTTGAGCACTTATGTTAAGCTTCCATGCAGGATCATACCTTCTATGCACTTTACAATTTCTTTGTATGTGTCCAACATTATTGCACTTGTAACAAACAATATTAGTATTCCTTCTGCAATTAACTCATTTGTGTCCAAATTGATTACAAGTATAACAATAACCATTAAAAGAATAGTTATACCTGTACATGTATTCTTGTCTTACAGGAGCATTTCTTCTTCTTTGATTATGCATTTTGTTTTCAGTGGCAGCATTCAAATCAATCTTCTTTCTGGGAGTCTCTCTGACTTTTGAACACTCTCCTTTAAATCCTAAACCAGTAGTGGCGTTATGATGCTTCTATTTGCCCAACATCTCATGCAACTTGTTTGAGCTATCTTCAAACACTTGATATTTCTTAGATAAAGCCTTGAGACCATCATACTCTTTTCTCATATTGATAATTTAACCCTCTAGTTTTAGATTCTCAATCCTTGTAACTTCAAGGTTAGATATTGAGACATCATCTATCCTCTTAGCTTCTTCAATTTTTGTCTTCAAACTGACAATTAATTTGTCTGATTCACCTACTTGATTTTTCAAGTCTACAATCAGGTTTCTAGCATCTTCAAGATCTGTAAGAGCTTTGTCTTTTAAATCTCTTTCTTGTTGCAACTGCAACATTAATTTCTGGTTCTCCTTATAATTCTTGAGCTCACTCATAGCATATATAAGCTCTCCTTCCATATCAATCTCACAATCTTGTTCATCATATTCCTGATCATCATCACTTGTGATGCTAGCTTCTTCTGAATCTGATTGGGTTTGAACTTCAACTCCTTCATTTGAAAGTTTCCTTTCATTGCCACTTTCTTCACACACTAGAGTATCCTCTTCTTTATCATTATCTTGATAAATTCTTTTCAATCTCCTCCACATATCCTGAGCTGTAACACAATCCATAACTTTACAAGTAACATCATTAGACAGAGCAGACAATATGGCTTTCTTTGCAATATGATTACATTCAAGGACTTCTTTGTTATTTGCAGTAATACAATAACCATTCTCAACTGACATTAAAACATCGTATCCTAAAGAGGATAAATACACTTGCATTCTAACATACCAAACTGAAAATTTTGAACCATCAAACTGAGGAACTCCTGAAACTTTTTCTTCTAATACAATATTAGATTCAACTTGGGGAACATCTTTATCAACTGACTTTATATCAACATCTGGTATGGATGATGCCTTTTGTGTCTTTTAACCAGAATGAAGCTTGACATTTCTCATGTTCTTATTTCTTCTGCACTTACCCATTGAACTCCACTACCAGGACTTACCCGAGATGATTAAGCTTCAAAAAGGGAACTTGGCTCTGATACCAATTGTAGGAGTCTAGGACAACACTAAGAGGGGGGGTGAATCAATGTTGTATTAGTTTTCAAATCTTTTTGCAAACTTTAAATTTCAAGACACAAAGAGAGAAAGATCACATTGATTTGTCAAACACATATGCACATGACTGAGAATGAAGGAGAACAAAACCTCATGAGCAAAGTATTAACATTCACACATACAGATGAAAACAATATGAGACATAACACAAATTTGCACGAGTGGAAAACCCTCCTGGGGTAGAAAAACCACTCCAAAACTGCCTCACTGGCTTAACTGATAAAACATGCCTCACTGGCTACAAAGAAGACTCACTGGCTACAATATGTGTCTCACTGACAAATGTTAAGGTCACACTGACCTGTAAGCCTTACTGGCATACTGTGCCTCACTAGCATAGACAATTACCATCATTAAAACATAAAACTCTCTGTGCAAGAATTGATTGCTAATCAATCTGATTTGCACCAATTACACTCTGTGTTTCATCATACACCCTTATTTCTCCTATTTGATTTTCAAGTAAAGACCATACAAATAATTCCTTTTACATACCTCTGCAAAAAAACAAGCTCCTGTAAACAAATTTTCAACACTCTTATCTCTACAATACAATTTCAATATCTTCCTCTACATTTCATTTTGAAATCACCTGATCCTCCATCAAGAACATTTTCACTACAAATTAGCTCATACATACATTCTTTTGTGTTTTCTTTTTAAAAGAATTTTCATAAAGTTATCTTCATAATTGTATGTTGCTCTGCACTTCAACTCAATCATCAAAGCACCTATAAGCCCATTAAATATCAGATAACCAATCACATTGAAGAGAACTTGTGTCTCAAATTACTGCTTGAACCTCTTCGTCGAACCTTTATTACTGTTTGAACCTCTTTGTTGAACCGTTCTGGAGTTCATTCGGCAGGATCAACTGTTCCTTGGTTCGTTGGTTCAAGGACATGCGATGTTGGCATCGCTGTGACGAAGTGCTATCGGCAGGACCATGTGTAAGACCACCGATGACTTAGTACGTGGTGACCATCGGCGAGACAAGGCCTATCGGCCAAACTTTGTGGAGTTACTCCAACGAAGGTTATGGGTTGGTCATCGGTGAGACAAGGCCTATCGGCCAAATTCTGTAGAGTTACTCCGACAGGAGTAGTCACTCCGATGGCGTATGTCTATCGGCAAGAGAATACCCGTCGGCATAGCCTAAAGGTGTTGGGCCGATGTACTGCGGACATCCTGATGGAAGTCTTATTGGTATCGGTGAGACAAACCACTGTCGAAGCGAGGGCTAGATCTTTTGCCGATGGAGAGTGTCATACCGATGGTAACCTTGGTGATCGGGGAGACAATGCTCATTAGTGGGAGGTGAAGTCTGAGGGCCGATGGGAGTTGTTATGCCGATGGACTTGGAGGCTTGGTATTGTCGGCAACAAAATTGCTGACAATACTCTTTCGTCTGTTGGCGGTTATAAACTGCAAAGTCCTTTGCGACTTGGTACATGTGGGACTAAACGCCTCACTGAAATGTGAACCGTTGCGACGGTTAGATGGCAGCGACGTATGAGGAATTTGTTCTATCAGTTAGAGCAGAAGTGTGTAACGACTGTTGTTCTTGCAGACTGGAAATAGAATGATATGTCTACAGGTGTCGTTGGTATTATGATGATGAGACTTGAAGAAAGGTTCGTTCTGTAAATATACAGTGAGCGAACTGTTGGTAGGGAGTTGAGAATCAAAACCAGAGCAAGAAGTTGAGTTCTTTATTGTAACTGTATATCTTACTGTAATAAAGATTGTTTTCTTGTGGTGGTGGGTTTTTTACCCGTAAGGGTTTTCCCACATAATACTGTGTGTCTGCGTTCTGAATATTGTCTATTTGGTTTCTCTCATGTACTTATCTGTGTTATTTAGTTTTTAAAAGTGACTTGTCTGCATCGTCCCCTTGGAATTAACATTAGGGAAGCTGTCTTCCGCACCTGTGCTTTCCTTACACACATAACCATTCATATCTCTCTTTTCTCTTTTAAAATATCTTCTTTCTCAATCTGAAAAACTTTGCATGATGCTTCATATTCTTTCTTTTCAAATTCCTTCAATCTATTCCAATTTCTTCATATTCCTTTGAAGAAACTTCATTTCAATTCCCATCATAAAATATTCTTCAACCTGCAAGAATAAAAAAAAAAAACATATGCAAATATATTTTCTTCTCTGCATCATTGTTATCATGTTCTTTTGAAATTCTTCTCTCTACAATTTTCTCTTAAAAAGTATTCAATCTGCTAAAATAAAATCATCTGCAAGAAACCAATTTGCCTAAAAAAAAATCTTCAATTTGGATGAAAAAGCCATTCTTAAAAAAAAACTTCACTTTTTTTCTTTCTTAAAAAGAATTCCATTTTTAAATCTTTCACTTGCACGAGAGGCAAAAAAAATCAAATTAGAAAGAATCAAAAAAATTGCCTTTAATACACCACAAAAATCTGCCTTTATTTTCTTTAAAAAACTCCCTCAAAAACTCTTTGATCATTATCTCTGACGGCCATTTGAATGTCAAAATTATCAAAGGTAGGAGGAAGTCAAAGTTTAAATTGAGACCAAAGATCTTTTAAATCGCGCCCACTTCACATTTAAATGAGACCATCGATCATAAACTTGGCGCCCATCGCACATAAGGAAACAACCGGTGTAAGAGGTAAGAGACTCAATGGGGTCGGTTTTCATATGATGCAAAGACCCTAAAGGATGCCACTTAAGTGGCTTTTGACCTGCTCGACGGGTCAACTTCAGAATAGACCAAAAAGATCATTGCAAGATGACGGGCAGAGAAGGTGTTTAAGAATTTAGGTTTCAAAGCCTCTTCAAAGCATAACAGTGTTGTGGTTTAGGTTCTTAAGAAAAAAAAAAACACCTATATAAAGGAAACCTTGATAATTTGACCACTGACCTCTGCAAAACAAATCTTCCTTTCACTATAGTCAAAGCATGATAAAATTTACAAGATTCTATGAAGCTTTTGACTTTTTGGAAATCTTGTGTACTTTGGTAACCTTTATAGAAAGAAGAGCCAACAAATATGCATTCTCAGTCCATATTGAACTCACCTCTGATAAACAAGTGATGAGATATAAGGTATGACACCTTCAAAATTCTCTTTCCAACTGATCTTTATAATGACACAAATAAACTTCAACACCCATGTAGACTCAATAAGAAAGATCCTGAGAATGACATGAAGACCACTGATAAACTGATTAAGATATGAAACAAGAATGTTACTTGCAAGATATCAGATAAGATCAAAGCAATGCCTCTATATCATGCTAACAACTTTATTGCAACAAATGTCATGAGATGAGCACATCCTGAGAAGACCAATATGCCAAACAAGAACAACTGTCTCCAACACTAACAAGTTAGCATTACAAACAATATATTGTCTCTACAACTGTAAACCACTGTCACCTGAACCAACCTTTGATATTATCCTCGAACCATCTTTATGTAAATCTTTATGTGAGCATCAACAAATGATGTGATCAACCTGATCAAACAAATCCTGTCAAAAACACCAAACATCAAGACTATGAGAATACATCCTGCTATACATCCTGAGATGACCATGTTTGCCTTGTTGATAGATCTTTGACATCAAACTTATATCATGAACCCATGCAAAGAAAGAATAACACCAATCCTCTCTCAGATCCATGGAGAACATTAAGAACTGAAAGTGAATGATGAATGAACATCCTTGCAACTTTTCTCAGAACAATACACAACACCTTTTGTTATCAATACTACATTACATCAAACCACCTATCTCCTCTTGATGTCCTGCAACAACTATGGCAAATTTACATCATCAACTGAACACACTTTTGACATCAACGACAACCTGTCACCATCAATCTCGCCCTTTGTCATTGATGACAAAACTTTATGATGCAATTTATCTTTCTCCCCCTTTTTGACATCTGATGACAAAGCTTGAATTAACTCCCCCTTTAACTTTCTCTGAAGAAATACAAGATATCACCATCCATGACATAGCTTGAAGAATTATGTCTGAAACATATTAGCAAGGAAGATCATCAATGAACCATGTGAAATTATCACACCAGAAACTCCTTAATATCTCTAGTTTATCATCTTCTTTTGACACTATCTTCAAATCACCTGAAAGCTCCAAGACACATGTCATAAAACATAACTCAACAAAGTAATAGAAATGATCATCAAACTGACTCCTCGATATGAATTATATGAACTTGAAAGTCATGCAAACACTACACTTTTTACCAATAAAAATCAGTATGAATTACAATCCATGAAGACATGAATAACACACAGGAGATGTCCTTGCCAAAGGCTTCCAACATGAACCATTATCCTGCAACTAATCTATTCTTGCACGCCCTTTTTGACCTGAAAAAGAATGAAGACTGTCTGAATAAATGAAGACTATTTGATGAATACCATCCTCCTGTTCTGTACAAGACACTTTTCACAACATAAGAACTAATCCCTTTTTAACCTTGTAATTCAAATTAGCCCATCAAGACTGCACAACAAGTTCTTCCTGCAACAATACTTTGCAAAAGCAAATGCTGAGACAAGAATCATGAATTGAGTTCTTTCATTTGAAACCTTCTTAGCCAACATATTTGATTTCTAATAAGAGCTTCTTGAGAACATCTTAAGCTCCTTGCCCTGACAAGCAAGATCACATTGAACTGCAACACAATGATATGAACAGTATACAAATAGGTACAAGTCATAACATCATCAACCTCTTTGTGCAGAGAGCTTTTGAACACCTGTATTAGTGACATACACTTAAATTCAAAAACATCAAAAACTTCATTTCAAATATTATCAAGCAAGCATGATAAACAAAACAAGTTCATCACATTGATAAACATCAACTTAACTCCTCATGTAACTTCTTGGGGATAAATGATAGAACAAGAACAACTCCCCCTCACATCATGCTATCAATTATTCAACTGATAATGTAACTTGTGCAGGATGCACAAGTTTAGATTTGGACTTCTCTTTATTTTATTTCTGCTTCCAAATTTTCACAGGTGCTTTCTTCTGCTCATGTTTCTTTATCCAAATCTTTATACCTTCTTTTCTTTTCAACTTTTTCAAACCAGGTGAAGCATACATTCTGCAACTCTGTGCTATGTGTCCAAGAGTGTTGCAATTATAACAAATTATACTGTAATCATAATCAAAAGAATGATAGTACCTTTGAGCACTTATGTTAAGCTTCCATGCAGGATCATACCTTCTATGCACTTTACAATTTCTTTGTATGTGTCCAACATTATTGCACTTGTAACAAACAATATTAGTATTCCTTCTGTAATTAACTCATTTGTGTCCAGATTGATTACAAGTATAACAATCACCATTAAAAGAATAGTTATACCTGTACATGTATTCTTGTCTTACAGGAGCATTTCTTCTTCTTTGATTATGCATTTTGTTTTCAGTGGCAGCATTCAAATCAATCTTCTTTCTGGGAGTCTCTCTGACTTTTGAACACTCTCCTTTAAATCCTAAACCAGTAGTGTCATTATGATGCTTCTGTTTGCCCAACATCTCATGCAACTTGTTTGAGCTATCTTCAAACACTTGATATTTCTTAGATAAAGCCTTGAGACCATCATACTCTTTTCTCATATTGATAATTTCACCCTCTAGTTTTGGATTCTCAATCCTTGTAACTTCAAGGTTAGATATTGAGACATCAGCTATCCTCTTAGCTTCTTCAATTTTTGTCTTCAAACTGACAATTAATTTGTCTGATTCACCTACTTGATTTTTCAAGTCTACAATCAGGTTTCTAGCATCTTCAAGATCTGTAAGAGCTTTGTCTTTTAAATCTCTTTCTTGTTGCAACTGCAACATTAATTTCTGGTTCTCCTTCTTATAATTCTTGAGCTCACTCATAGCATATATAAGCTCTCCTTCCATATCAATCTCACAATCTTGTTCATCATATTCTTGATCATCATCACTTGTGATGCTAGCTTCTTCTAAATCTGATTGGGTTTGAACTTCAACTCCTTCATTTGAAAGTTTCCTTTCATTGCCACTTTCTTCACACACTAGAGTATCCTTTTCTTTATCATTATCTTGATAAATTCTTTTCAATCTCCTCCACATATCCTGAGCTGTAACACAATCCATAACTTTACAAGTAACATCATTAGACAGAGCAGACAATATGGCTTTCTTTGCAATATGATTACATTCAAGGACTTCTTTGTTATTTGCAGTAATACAATAACCATTCTCAACTGACATTAAAACATCGTATCCTAAAGAGGATAAATACACTTGCATTCTAACATACCAAACTAAAAATTTTGAACCATCAAACTGAGGAACTCCTGAAACTTTTTCTTCTAATACAATATTAGATTCAACTTGGGGAACATCTTTATCAACTGACTTTATATCAACATCTGGTATGGATGATGCCTTTTGTGTCTTTTGACCAGAATGAAGCTTGACATTTCTCATGTTCTTATTTCTTCTGCACTTACCCATTGAACTCCACTACCAGGACTCACCTGAGCTGATTAAGCTTCAAAAAGGGAACTTGGCTTTGATACCAATTGTAGGAGTCTAGGACAACACTAAGAAGGGGGGTGAATCAGTGTTGTATTAGTTTTCAAATCTTTTTGCAAACTTTAAATTTCAAGACACAAAGAGAGAAAGATCACATTGATTTGTCAAACACATATGCACATGACTGAGAATGAAGGAGAACAAAACCTCATGAGCAAAGTATTAACATACATACATACAGATGAAAACAATATGAGACATAACACAAATTTGCACGAGTGGAAAACCCTCCTGGGGTAGAAAAACCACTCCAAAACTGCCTCACTGGCTTAACTGATAAAACATGCTTCACTGGCTACAAAGAAGACTCACTGGCTACAATATGTCTCACTGACAAATGTTAAGGTCACACTGACCTGTAAGCCTCACTGGAATACTGTGCCTCACTGGCATAAACAATTACCATCATTAAAACATAAAACTCTCTGTGCAAGAATTGATTGCTAATCAATCTAATTTGCACCAATTACACTCTGTGTTTCATCATACACCTTATTTCTCCTCTTTGATTTTCAAGTCAAGACCATACAAATAATTCCTTTTACATACCTCTGCAAAAAACAAGCTCTTGTAAACAAATTTTCAACACTCTTATTTCTACAATACAATTTCAATATCTTCCTCTGCATTTCATTTTGAAATCACCCGATCCTCCATCAAGAACATTTTCACTGCAAATTAGCTCATACATACATTCTTCTGTGTTTTCTTTTTAAAAGAATTTTCATAAAGTTATCTTCATAATTGTATGTTGCTCTGCACTTCAACTCAATCATCAAAGCACCTGTAAGCCCATTAAATATCAGATAACCAATCAAATAACCATTCATATCTCTCTTTTCTCTTTTAAAATATCTTCTTTCTCAATCTGAAAAACTTTGCATGATGCTTCATATTCTTTCTTTTCAAATTCCTTCAATCTATTCCAATTTCTTCATATTCCTTTGAAGAAACTTCATTTCAATTCCCATCATAAAATATTCTTCAACCTACAAGAATTAAAAAAAAAATATGCAAATATATTTTCTTCTCTGCATCATTGTTATCCTGTTCTTTTGAAATTCTTCTCTCTACAATTTTCTCTTAAAAAGAATTCAATCTGCCAAAATAAAATCATCTGCAAGAAACCAATTTGCCTAAAAAAAATCTTCAATTTGGATGAAAAAGCCATTCTTAAAAAAAAAACTTCACTTTTTTTCTTTCTTAAAAAGAATTCCATTTTTAAAGCTTTCACTTCCACGAGAGGCAAAAAAAATCAAATTAGAAAGAATCAAAAAAATTGCCTTTAATACACCACAAAAATCTGCCTTTATTTTCCTTAAAAAACTGCCTCAAAAACTCTTTGATTATTATCTCTGACGGCCATTTGAATGTCAAAATTATCAAAGGTAGGAGGAAGTCAAAGTTTAAATTGAGACCAAAGATCTTTTAAATCGCACCCACTTCACATATAAATGAGACCATCGATCATAAACTTGGCGCCCATCGCACATAAGGAAACAACTGGTGTAAGAGGTAAGAGACTCAATGGGGTCGGTTTTCATACGATGCAAAGACCCTAAAGGATGCCACTTAAGTGGCTTTTGACCTGCTCGACGGGTCAACTTCAGAATAGACCAAAAAGATCATTGCAAGATGATGGGCAGAGAAGGTGTTTAAGAACTTAGGTTTCAAAGCCTCTTCAAAACATAACAGTGTTGTGGTTTAGGTTCTTAAGACAAAAAAAACACCTGTATAAAGGAAACCTTGATAATTTGACCACTGACCTCTACAAAACAAATCTTCCTTTCACTGTAGTCAAAGCATGATAAATTTACATGATTCTATGAAGCTTTTGACTTTTTGGAAATCTTGTGTACTTTGGTAACCTTTATAGAAAGAAGAGCCAACGAATATGCATTCTCAGTCCATATTGAACTCACCTCTGATAAACAAGTGATGAGATATAAGGTATGATATCTTCAAAAATCTCTTTCCAACTGATCTTTATAATGACACAAATAAACTTCAATACCCATGTAGACTCAACAAGAAAGATCCTGAGAATGACATGAAGACCACTGAAAGCATGAAGACCACTGATAAACTGATTAAGATATGAAACAAGAATGTTACTTGCAAGAGACTATGATATCAAATAAGATCAAAGCAATGCCTCTATATCATGCTAACAACTTTATTGCAACAAATGTCATGAGATGAGCACATCCTGAGAAGACCAATATGCCAAACAAGAACAACTATCTCCAACACTAACAAGTTAGCATTACAAACAATATATTGTCTCTACAACTGTAAACCACTGTCACCTGAACCAACCTTTGACATTATCCTCGAACCATCTTTATGTAAAGCTTTATGTGAGCATCAACAAATGATGTGATCAACCTGATCACACAAATCCTGTCAAAAACACCAAACATCAAGACTATGAGAATACATCATGCTATACATCCTGAGATGACCATGTTTGCCTTGTTGATAGATCTTTGACATCAAACTTATATCATGAACCCATGCAAAGAAAGAATAACACCAATCCTCTCTCAGATCCATGGAGAACATTAAGAACTGAAAGTGAATGATGAATGAACATCCTTGCAACTTTTCTCAGAACAATACACAACACCTTTTGTTATCAATACTACATTACATCAAACCAACTATCTCCTCCTGATGTCCTGCAACAACTATGGCAACTTTACATCATCAACTGAACACACTTTTGACATCATGACAACCTGTCACCATCAGAGGTTTCTTTGAAGATTCCCGTGATCTTTTGTTTGTTATTATCTTTTAGCATATGGTTAGAAAATAGTGGTCGTAGGCCACTTCACTATTTTCAGTACCAATCAATGTAATATTCTAGCCATACAATTGTAAACCGTGAACAAGCATATTTAAATATTATATTTTATACTCAGTTATATATACAAACCATATCATGTAAAAGACATCTTTAAGCTATCATCCTTTCAGAAAGCGGTACAATTATAAAGTTATTAAGTTGATTCTGCGAACTACTTAAGTTTTCTCTTCAATTGGTTGTCGATTGGAGGCAAGGCCCCCTCCTTAGTCATCAATTGGATTCATTCACTATTGTTGTGTGAGGTATGGTTTATGTGTGTTCAATTATTTTCATAAAATAATATTAGTGGTGTTCTTCCATTTAAAATCATCAAGGCGTGATTTATGTGTTTTCAATTACTTTTGAATGTTTAAAGTTATGCAGAATTGGTGAGGTTAAGGGGAAGACACTCAGCATGGCTTTACTACAAATCTTAACGCCACAAATCCTGTCGCCAGGATACTACAGATCTTGTTGCCAGAGCTATTTAATTGCCAATTCCATGTTATATCTTTTCTATGTTTACTGTCCAATTACGATTAACATTTAAAATGTGTTGAGTAATTTAAAAAGTGATCAATTAAAATAGAATTCAAAGTGTGAAGTAGAGTTTAAAGAGTGGATTGATTAAAGTGTGTTATTAAGAATAAGGATTAAAGTAAGTTAAATAGAATTCTTGAATTTCAAGGTTAGTAATGCACTTCATAACAACTCATTTTACTATCTTCAGCCCTTAGGTATACAGCAGTTACATCTTTCTAAAGCTTACGAACTCCCAGATTGACATTCAGGAACAAACTAAGGAAAACAATACAATACTTTTTGAAAGATTAATTAAGTCAATAAGAACAATTTTTACCTCAATTTCAATACACAATTTTTCCCAACACTTTCCATATTTGGGAAGTAGCCTCCATCATATTATTATTTTATGTAATCATTTGGTGGGAAAACGATCTGTCTTGATGGAATTTATCATGTAGCATTGTTTCATGTGATGGATATGGTTAAATGAGGACGTTGGAGCCCTCCATTTTATATGTTGTGATAATCCTATGCTATGTTTATTAATTGGGTTGTGCCCACATTATGATTGAGTTTCCCATAATTGTATTTGTCTTGCAACGAGCATTGCTTTCCATTTGGTATTTCTCATTTTGGCACATATGTTAGCATGAAATTAGAAATGTATATTATCTATATTTGATTTATTTTTATGCTTGTGTGTTAGCTAGCATGTTTATTAATGGTTAGTGAATAGATGCTTTATGATTGGTTTCCACATTGGACACTCATCCTTGCGAGGTTGATGACCAATCCTCCTTTTGGGCTAGTTGACCATTGTTGACTTTGTTTGGCTTGTTGGTCATTTGTTGATGTTGGTTTGTCCTTGTCTTTGGAGAAGTGTGTCTTGTTCCGACCTCTCTTGTGTCCTTGTCTAGCACTTTGACAATCTTTCATGTTGAGTGTGCAATCGTGACATGTGAGTGTTACAATTGCATTGTGAAAAAAACTTGTTCATTTGGTGTTTGTTTGGTTAATGTCCTAGATGAAAGCTTGGGGCATTACATAAAGGCCATATAATTCATCCTAATCATCAATCTATTCAACTCCTTTGTAAATATAATCATATGTTTCATTTCTTTTCAAACATCTCAATCCCAATTCATCCCATTTCCAATAGTTCCCATCACTTTTATAACACCACTATAGATAGCTATATGTTTTCTCCATTCCCATGAATCACCACACCACTCACAACCTACACCTCCAACCAAGAATCCACTTACCACTTAAAGAGATGGATCAAAGATCATCCATAATGGTGGCCATCCATTCTTTCCAACTGAGAACATTTTCACATGCCTTTAGACTATGCCCCAACCATCTAGCATTTGTTCGTTGCTCTTCCAAAAAAGACTAATCATTAGATTTTTGGGTCTCAATTCATTTCTTTCTTTTCACAATGTTAATCTCAAAATCCCTATCATATTCATCACGTGGAACTAGGGTTTCAAGAAAAGAAACCATTTTCTAAACATTAAAAGTTATTGAATAGTGTTTTTATTTATTTATTTCAAGATTAAGCATTGGTACAACTAACCATTTCACAATGAAGTTAACAAATCCACATGCATAAAACAACATACAAATGAGGTGCTCCAATACAAAGGAATGCAATGTTAGACAAAGCACTAATCAATCCTCCCTTTCTATGGATTTCCACACATTATACCCATTTTCTCTATTCAATGCAAAATAGTGCACCTTCAAAAAAAATATGATAAATATCATGAAATTAGAAGCTACTAATTAAAACAAAAATATTGCATCAAGTAATAATGCTAACAAGGAAAATGGAACAAGTGTTGAATTAATGCCAATCACCATCATTATGTCAATTGTAATGTTCCGCTCTAAAGGGGGACATTACGCAAGGAAGACTAAGAACAACCAAATCAAAGAATGATATAGAAGGCAACGTTAAGAAAAAGGAGTTTCAAATAAAATAAATAGAATCTTCCAAGGTCATGGTCGACTTGTGAGCAACATAAAAGCTCGCTGACTTGCAATCTAATTTATTTCTGGCTGACCATTTGGTTTTAACGCTTAAGAAAATACTTACATGGCTGACTCCCTCATAAGGAAGCGCCAAGATAAATAAGACAAAAGGTCTTATTTAGTTCCTGCCGTAGGCAGGTATACTAATGCATTGGCTCGATGCATTTTTTTTCTATTCAACTAATTACAATGCAGAATTAAAAAATTTGATGCATATGTTAAAGTTTTAGAATTAATTTTGTTTTTCAATAATTTTAAAAAAACTATTTATTGCTTTTCCTATTGGATGAGATTCTAAACAGTCAGTGTAAAAAATAATTGTTGTTTATTTTTTACCTAAAATTTATTGATTTTTGAAAGGATGCTAATAAGCCTTTTTCTAAACATAATGTGTTGGCAATAACCCTAAGGAAAGTCCTAGAAGCCGAAAAAACCTAATCCACTCTCTTTTAAAAGGCTAAACATACAGATTTCTTCAAGGAAAAAACTTGGGCTTGCATCAACCAATCCATTGGAAACCCTAAACACAAATTTCTCAAAGGATAAAACTAGGGTATTGACAAGTATTTGTCCTGTAAGAGGTTAATCAAGGAAAATCTAGCTCGAATGTTGATTTTAGTAGTAGCAGAAGCTATGACGATGAAGGGGCCCCAGTTTGAGGCTATGGCCAATGAATTTTGTTGCCCTGGAGATAGGGGGTGCTCTACATTTACTTCATTTTTTAGATTTTACTGTTTTGTCAACTAGCTCTACATTTACTTCATTTTTTAGATTTTATTGTTTTGTGAACTAGATTTAGATTTCTCTATATCTGGTTGATCATTCCAGGATGGAACATTCAATCCTTACAATGCTTTCATTAATGTTGTCTATCAAATACAGGGAACTAACAAGTTTGGCTCCATGGCTTATTTATCATACCTTGGAGATTGACCTTGTCTTTTTTTCTCTATCTTCAACTAGAGGGCATTTTTTTGCCCTTGGAATTCAGCATAGGCACAACCAGACCTACGAGGTCGCTTCTGTGCAATTCTCAGGGATGTTGCACTTTAGGGTTTGTAGGCACCAGATCTGGAAATCTATAAAAGTATTTGATTGAGATTGTTGTTTGTAGGGTTTGAATGACAATGGTGGCAGTTCTTGAGGCTTCTTGCTACTACTATGCAAATGCTCCAGATTTGCCTGTTGAAGATTTTCTCAGCGTTTGCTCTCTACAAGGGGCAGTTGCGTCACGGAAAGGATATATACATGTACAGGTGTGTGTATATATACACTACAACAATAAAAGTTATCTATACTATGAGCTTGGTCATCCTCTCAAGCATACATGGTCAAAATTGCAGAGCCTAATTTGTCGCATGGAATACCACACAACCCTGACAATGTCAACTTTGTTCAATGCACTTGTTTTGCAATTGCTAGAATAGTAGAAAATGATTTAAGGTATGGAATTTCAACTAGTGGAAGGTGAGCAACTGCTCTTATTGTAACTATAAAGTTGTCTTTTTGTCTTCCACACTTGTATATTAGTGTATGACAACTATTCATTGAATAGGCTTCTAGTTAGTCTAGTTTTGGTCTATACACATTTGACCTTTTGGATCATTGTACAGAAACTGCAAGTTCTGACTCTATACAATCTTGCATTACAATTCTGGCATGGTGTCCTATTGATTTTCTCAGTCTTTGTCATGACATTCTGATTGTTATTGTTCTCTTTCTTTATCTAAACAATTTTTGCCTATAACACATTAAAACCACATTTTAGTGTGTTGTCCTCCGAAATTGAATCACCCCTGTGCTTTGGATCAATGGTACTAGAGCATTAAATATCTCATTTCAATTACTCTTTGCTTTTGTGTGCTCATTTACATGAGGTTTTGTATAGAAAGTTTGGTCTCGAAATTTGCGACCCTTCGTCTTACCTTCCTAGCCATTTAACCTGATGAGTGAAATGGATAATAAACATATCAACAACAGAGATATTGGATCTGCCATGGTGCCAGAAAATGATAGAAGGTGTTTTGTAGTGACAAAAAAATGATTTGGTAAAACACTCTCTATGTGAGAAACTTGGGTTTATTGACCATTTGGCATAACTCCTACAGTGGGTGCAATCTTCCCCATATCTGTTGTCTTCATCAACTATGAAGCCATTTGGAGGCCATAGGCCGTATAAGGTACAAGTATATTTGGATATTGCAGATATTTAAAGGCAAAATAGATTTGATTCTTTGGATGGTTGTCTTAATCAAATAGATTCCTACTTTAGCGTAGATTCCTTCTCTGTTTTATATAAGACAAATTTTTCCCTTTTGATAGTTTCCTTATTTGTGAAGGAATGGTGGGAAAACTATTACTATGTCCATGAGATGATATTAATCTGGTAGCAGCTTGGTCTGGTGTTAACTTTTGTTGATGCCTTTTAAGAAACTTGTTAACCTATTGGCAATTATGATCAATTCATTAAGTTTTCCTAGTTGGATCAAGGTCCTGATCAGTTTGTCCAGGAATACGCTAATACTTTGCATACCTTTACTTCTGAGCAAAATCTATTTCTGAAGAATAGGTTAGGCCCAAGACCATATATCAGGTCTGACATTGTTTTCATCCATATCTCTTCTGTAGGATAAGGCTAAAAGTTTGCATGCAAACTTGAAGAAAAATCTAAGCACAAGTCCAAGAATGATGATTCTTAATCTTTTGAAAACACCTCAGATAAGTCTCTAAACAAGAACTTCAAATGGAACAAAGTTAAATTTCAATCAACAAGGCAAAGGACCACTGTGTTACTTTCAAAAGAATACACAATTCAAAGAGCAAAAGAATCAGTGTAAAATTGGTAAGTGGTGCAGCATTCACAATTCCAGCGTATTCTCTAGTGGAATACTATACTTAGAAAACATAACCTGCACAATGTTGATATAAAACAAGGATCTCACTCTTAACACTATTAACTTGATTGAATATCTTAGAGGCAGATTAGAAGAATTTTACTGAAATGAAATGATAGGGTAATGCAATTGAAGGTGAAGAACATGGAAAGATTGTTAGCTAAAAGAGCAGAAGTCAAGGTTCATATAGAACAAGAATCATCAGTTAAAGATGATGCTCTTTTCATCTTGAAGATGGATCATGCAGTATGATTGAAAATGTCAATTTTTCAAAAAAAATACAACACAGAATTAATTTTAAACTATTATGGACTGTGGAAACTTCATATTTCTAATTATGATTGATGTCTTAAAGAGAAGAATTTTACTGAAATGAAATTATGGGATGATGGAATTGAAGATAAAGTTTAATATAATAAAACTAAGTTATATAGCATTATTTGTTTAAATAAATGAAAACTAAAACATGAACTGTACAAAAGATTAAGCAATTATTAAATTCCAAATCTAAAAACAAAACAATTGTAAAAGAATCTGTATCCAATACTGATTACGAGCTCTTTTTAAGTATTATATCACCTTATTGCATCTGTTGAAGTTTCCTTATGTATTCAGTAGGAGCTTCTAAAGAGAACTGTGAATTTAGTTATCATATTTAAAGATAACAAGTGATCTATAAAAAATACAAATATATTTACTTTCATCCATTAAGGAGTGTGATCAATAAACCCTCTCAATGGTTTAGGAAACTTAGCAACTGTAGTAAGGTGGTATAATAATTAAAAAGGGTACCTAGGTAGTATCAGATGAATGTTTAATATCACTGTATATATTTGCTTTACCATGGTTGAGTTGATGATCATGACACTTAAGAGAAATTTCGACAACCTCTGACATTCTAGTAGTTAAAAAACAGAGAAATAAAATCATAGCCCAGATGTGTAAACAGTATATCTATTTACATTATAAACAATTAATGCTCTAGAAATCTACAACATTAAAAATTAATCCTCCCCACATTTACCTTGGAGTTGGTGTACCGACCGGAATCCCACATCACTAACTTCTGCAGTCCTTTCATGTAGCTTTGTTGAATCACCACCTCCCTCATTAGGGCAGAAATTAAACATGACAAACTCATTACTCAACGTCTTTACTGGGATTCTAAAATCTACCCTGCTTCCACCCATTAAGCTATTAAGATCCCCAGTTTTTGTGTCATTATGGTCCGCAACAATTAAGGTTTTAGTGTTTCCTTCAATACTGAAAGATCTATCGACATTAAACATTGAAAGCAAGCATTGCCTTCTCCTCCCAGCCTTATGTTTCTGGTGTTCTTGAAGCGATTCCTTCTGCTTCTCATTCTTATCATTACACTCACATGCAGACTTTATATCACTCACATTCTTGTCAACACTACATTTTGACCTTGATCTAGAACTCAAATTTTTCATGAGCAGTCCAATCAATTTGCTACGAGGGCTTTCTGTCTCAGTATTGCTGCTACCAAATCTGCTGGACTTGCTGAACTGAGACAACCTTATAGATTTAAGTTTCTTCATATCCAATATGCTATAAATCTGTAATTTCGGCCATGAATTTGGAGATTCAATTGTCCTATTGCATGAAAATTCCCAGAAAAAATCATGAATTTCTCCTGTTTTGTGGCCAAATGAAATTCAATCAAAATCAATATCTTTGTCCCTTGTTTGTCCCTTTGCATTCTCACAGTCTACAGAGGCGTGATGCATCTCTGTGCAATTATTAAAAGACCCGTTGCTGAAAAGCTCCTTCTCTGAAAAAGACCTGCTAACCTTTTCTAGAGTTAAATCCCAGATCAAATCAGCAGAATAGGAACTACTATTCTTACTTCTTGTTTTCAGTTTCTCGTGACTCTTCATGTTTTCCTCCACTGATTTAAACAACTTGTAAGCTCAATTTTCTTTGCCTTCTCTCTTACAATCCAATCCAGAACCATTCTGACTCATTTCTTGGCCGTCATTGCAACAATACATGTTGCATCTTCTTCCAATTCTGATCCAGAAGAACCTAGAAGATCGTTACATTCTCAGATGTGGTGCTTCTTTGTTGAGAATGGAATGTGTACTGGAAGAGCTTTTTTGGTCTAATATTATAACAGATATGTATACAAAATGTGGAGTATAGACAAGGTGCGTCAATTGTGAAAAACGTGGACCTCAAGACGAGCTGCACATGTACATAAAATGCAATGTGCCAACTGAATTTTCTGCAACGTGTCAAACCTTTTAGGGAGCTTTTCATATGCTAAAATAAATAAATAATTTTCATATGCTAAAGTTGTTGTGAACTTTTGGTGGGTCCAGGCAGGTCTCTAAATCCATGTCCGTCCATCAGGTGGGTCCCAGAATTCACCGCCTTGCAAATGCATTTTTGAGTTTCTCTTTCTCCAAGTTTATACATGCAACCAGATAGAGATAATAATAATAATAGCAATGTAACTAAAAAAGTAAAACATATAACATAGACAGCCATTATAAAGCCAATATCTATCGGTCAACATAATACTTCATCTACTGTGTCCCAGGCTCTGTACATCCTCAGTTCTGGTGCCAGTGATTTTATACAGAACTATTACATTAGCCCTATTCTTCTCAAGACTTTCACCGTTTCATAGTACATAGACTCTCTTATATTCCCAATGCTCTCACAATTTGTCCAAGCAAGAATCATACCAAACTTCCATTTCTCTTTAATGTTACTTTTATTAAACCAATAAATGAGTAGCTTTTAAGCTTTAACATTATGAGTCGTGTGTATATGCATCCTCTAATTAAATGAACGTTTCTGCAAAGTTTGTATTCACTGGGATATTATTTCATCTGGTGTTTAGCATTAAAATTACTTCTAAGCTTTGTTTCAATATTTATATGTGATATTTTGGAATAGAAAATTTTCATTAAAGTCCATTGATTCTGTTGGATCTATGGGATCCATGCAATTTGTGTTATCTGTGGTATGAGACAATGAGTCATAGGACCATTTCTCCTACTTGCAAGACAAGAATAGATCCTCTCTGAATTTTTTTTAAACACCATGTTTTTTTTTTTCTTTGTAGCAGAATCTGTATAAATCTGGGGCCAAAAGAATTGGAATAACTTCTCTCCTTCCAATGGGATGCCTACCAGCTGCCATCACCCTTTTGCTGATGTGAAATTCTTAAATAAATTCTTAAATTCATCTATTTTGAATTAAGTTGATTTGACTCTATTTTGAAATTCTCAAATATTCATATCATGTGTAGTTATGGCTGCAGAACTACTCTTTAACAGTGATAGTTCAACCTGAGATAATTGATGGGAGGCCAGGCACAATGGTGATAGAATCATATGTGGTTGATGTTCCAGAAGGAAACACTAGGGAGGAGATTTGTTACTTTGTAGAAGCATTGGTCAAATGCAATCTCAAGTCCCTTGCTGATGTGGCAGAGAAATTGGCTTCACGGCACCACACAAACTTCTAGAGAGAGCATAACCTGAGGCGAGGATAAACGCGAAACTATTTTTACACAACATTGTAAAAACCTGCATCTTGGGCTTTTAGCTTGATGTGTTTTGGAGGCAGAAAACTTTGAAATTCTACTTCCCATATTTCTATTTCTATATCTATTTGAAAAAGACTAGTGTTGCTCTAGTAAGAGTTTTGTGGGGTCAAGGGGTGTTCTATGTTTTTCCCCGAACACAGCGTAGAAGTGGGTAGAAATGGCCTATAGAGGAGGAGATAGACATACCAAGAAAGGTTCTCATATTGCATCCTACTTTTGCCTACCAAGGAAACCTGTTAATGTTGTGCTCTGGAATGGAGCCTTGGGCACCTGTAGCTTTGTGTGCATGTCATATTGAATGCCTATAAACTGTAATTTTACATGTTTGAGAATCAAAAACCTGTAGGAATTCTTATTTTTTCATCTTCCTTAGAAACTATCATACATGTATGATCTATATGGTAGTGATGTAATTTTTCTTCTTTTCACTAAAGTGAAGATCTTTTCTATTGTAACTTTCCCATCATAATTTTACTGCTAAAACAAGTCATCCACACACCCAACCCAACATCGTTTTGATGATGCGTCATTCTCGTTCAACCTATCAAAATATAAACATAATTTATCATAATGCTGAACACCTGTTACCTATTAAGCTATAATCAATTCAATATGGTAATTATGACTGTAGCCAAATGGGACATATTCAAGCCTTATGTGTATGGTTTATCTTCGTCTATTTAAAAATTATAAAACTTACCCTACCCAACTTGTTTAATAATTCAATATGTGGTGTGACAGCAGAATGGGATGTAGCAGTCACACGTAATGCCAAATGTTCAACAAAATCAGCAATTTAAAAAGTAAAAAATTTATTAAAAAAATTCAACTTTAATTTTTTATTTAATTAAAACCATTCTTATTAATTTATATAAATTTAATTTTCAATGAAGATTATGTGAATGTCAAGGTCAATGCATTGTATCTAGCGTAGATGATTAGGCACAAAATCTTGAAAATGTTCAAACAGAGGAACAAATGCATGAAGAACAAAAGGAATATATACCTCAGGATGGTGATAATCAAGATAAACAGCATGCACAGCAACCTCCATCACCTCCAAAGCAGAGACAAAAGGATGTGGAATCGCAACTAGATCATTCAATCTTTCACCAAACAAAGTTTCTATAAGGCCTTCCCCTTTTTTAATTCAAACCAATACTAATTCAATCTTTCACCAAACAAAGTTTCTATAAGGCTTTCCCCTTTTTTAATTCAAACCGATACTAGACTCCTCGCTAAAACCAAAAGCAAGAGTGTATTGCAACGTAATCACGCTGCATCCACTCTTTTGTTCCTATTTCTAACAATTTCTGATCGGCAGGACCTGACGCAATTTGCCTCTTGTTAAGAGGTGTGAATTGCTTAAAAGGATATAGTGTGATTATAAATAAGAAAAGTCAAGGAATGAATATTATTTGATTATAAGAGAAGATCTAAGAAGAGAAGATGAGAGACAATTATAGCAGAAATACAAATATGAACAGTTTGAAAGGAAGAAAACATCAATAATTGATAACAGCAAAGAATCATTTAGTGCAGCCATTCTACCATACTATTTAATCCTATCTATATCATACTATTCTATTATTCCATAATTTTATCATTCTATTTTTCCATAATTCTATTATAATTTATTATATCGTCGTCTCATTCTATCCTTTACTCTTCTATCATTCTATCACTCTATCATTCAATTATTCTATCCTTCTATTATTCTATCATTCTATCGTTCTATTATTCTATTACTGAATCAATCAAATCAACAAATATCTAAGATATCAATTAGCAATCAAGGAAGTTATCTTCATTGGAAGGAAGTCATATAAGAACCTTGAAATAATTATATGTCTGCTTCGTGTATGATGTGTATGCTTCATGTATGACGTGTATACTTCGTACTTGTTAATATATGTATTGAACTCATAATTAATTATGCTATGATGATTTTTTATTAATGTATAATCTCTATGAATTTGGATATATTTATTGTTTGTAATTCTCATCAAGAAATCATGAAAAAGAGAGAAAAATACCAATAGGGTGAGCAAATACTAGATTACTCTCTGAGTATGCCACTCCATGTGGGCTTTCTATGTGGCTGCCACTGGGGCCAAGGGGGTAAGTGACTACCCTTGGGCTTAGAAAGAGGAATCTATGAGCCTCCTATAATAGCTTTTTCCCCAATCTCCACATGGATTGGTTGTGGGATGGATTCAAGGAGTTTTCAATCATAAGAGGGATGGATAAGACAACATGGATAGGGAAAGCAGATACATAAGTATCCACTAAGTACACCACTCCATGTGGCTTTCTGTGTGGCCACCACTTGGGGCCAAGAGGGATAGTATATCTGCTCTTGCACTTAGCATGCTTCAGGTAGACCTATCTTGTTTCTCATCCAAATCTTACTATGATTAAAACTTCCATTATGCATTATAAATATTGTGTAGTTTATATAATATGGAAATAGTTATGTATTAAATAGATAAGACATTAATTATATATGTTTTGATCATATGAATTATATTTCCAATATTGTCTAACCTGATTGAAAGACCTAAACCAGGAATTATCTTCCTTAAAGCATTCAATTGGTAAGTTATAACCCTAATTATATTAAACTTGTGATTTTAGGGCAAAATTTAGGGCAATCCCAAAGGGGACATTACATCAATCATCTAATTAATTATGGAACAACAAATCTACTTTTCCACAAGTCGTGATAATACCATCATAAAGTTATTTAGAGTTCTAAATACTATTACACAACAAAAAACAGTGACCCAAACTACAAGTCACAAATAAGTACAAGTGTTTAAAAATCAAGAGCATTCCATCCAAAGACAATCTTGGAGGGCGAGAAAACATGTACTACACCAGCTATGGGAGTGAAGAATCCACTCAATTAAAAAAATCAACAAAACCATCATTGTTGTTTGTTGGAGATCTTTATTTTGAATCATAGGTCATTTTACAAGTACCATAGAACAAAATTCTGATTCATTAAATTCCGATACTAACCACAAAAACAAACTACATCAATCTCAATTCCGAATTCCCAAGAGCTATTGGCCAACATACTTATATTGTGTTTCAATCTCCAACCACTTCATAGGTTCCCTTCTTATCTTATATGTTATTGCTTAAAATTAAGCAGATATGGAGCTTAACAAGAGCATGCTTAAGCAATCCATTATTGTCAATACCCTACCTTAAAGCTGAAGATATAATTGCCTTCCAAACAAGAAGGAAGTCAAAGGTTTAGTTATTAATACATGTAAAGATGAGCATTATCCAAAATAAGACCAGTGATCACCCTTGCATCATTAAAAAAGAGCACCCTTATTCCCTGGGGGAACTAAATGTTTTAAAATTAGCATTAAGAAGTATCATTTTACATCTAAAGATGAGCATCATCCAAAATAAGACCAGTGATCACCCTTGCATCATTAAAAAAGAGTGCCCTTATTCCCTGGGGGAACTAAATGTTCTAAAATTAGCATTAAGAAGTATCATTTTGTTGAAGAAATGGTAGTCAAAAGGAGAAGTGTGGCTAAAATTGTGTCATACATAAATGAAAACTGCAAAAATTAAATGATAAAAAGAAAAAAATTGGCATTTCTCTTCTGTTACAACAAAACAAATGAACATGACTCTGCACATATGTGCATGGATTCTCTTTTGCATGCATGCCATTTGTTATCACTGCACTTTTGCTGCCATGCTATTGTTTTCTAATCAATTTAAACAATTTATGTGCTCAAAAACAATATGCAATATAAAATCAGATTTTGAACAAAGAATATAGAATGTTACATGTCAATAGGAGAACTTTGATCTATGGACTAATGGAGACTTGGCCTCTTTAACCAAATGTCTCGAAAGCCTTTTCTTCTTCAAGGTTTGAAGATTCCCCAGTGTGGCTAATCCCTCTTTAGTTTCTTAAAATACCAGTGTTTCCTTACCAGTATGAGAGAAATCCCCACAAAGCCAATGTCAAAGCAATCCCTTTCTCCCCAGCAAAATTTTCATTATATAAAACTACTGCTAATAGTTGGAATATCAATGGCTATAAGTTAACCACTTAACAGAGAATGCATTAGAAGAATGACATCAAACACCCCCCGTGAAGAAAACCTGGCATTAGATTGCATCCCAAATGAGAACACTTTAGTAAACAACCTCACCCACACTGGAAGTTTTGGCGTTCATTGGAATAACCTTGAAATCATTATTCATCAACATGTCTGTTTCACAAAAAGCGCTGCACAAAAGGGCATAATAAATTGCATCTTCATACCCAAAGAATAAATTATTTGACACATGGTTTTCACTATTTAAGGGCAGTTGGACCCAGTGTCTTAACAAACCGTAACACATAGTTTGCATTTATGACTTGTTAGGCCTGCCAATCTTGGTATCAAAAGAAAGCATGATTGCACCCAAGGTGAGCAAAATTACAGACTTATTCTAAGGTGTGAACTTCTGGACCGAGTACCGGAAAGCAGATACTGCATCGAAGCCGAGCTAAGTAGAAATCAATGAAACCAAAGTGGAGAGAGTTAGATAATGAAGGCCCACAACATACATAAAATCATCCAAGCCTGTGAGGATACCTATTCCAATCAAGGCAAGGAAAACCTTGGGGCTCGGGAATAACATGCAGGTTCTCTGGGTAGCCTTTTTTGGTCATAAGATGATCATACCTGAATGGCAAGTCCATAAGGATAACTATTCCAGTCAAAGCAAGGAAAGGCCTGGGATTAGCAAGTAGGTTCTCTGGGTAGCCTTTTTTTTGTCATATGATGATCATATCTAAATGGCAAGTCCATGAGGATAACTATTCCAGTCAAAGCAAGTAAAGGATTGGGACTAGCATGCAGGTTCTCTAGGAAACCTTGTTTTTTGTTATATGATGATCATATTCAAATTATTACAATGACAATAGGTCACCCTACAGTTTCTAGAAAGGTAGCAAGCCATATACAAGTTGTGTGCTTGTGATGAAACTTCAAAAGCATTAGTTCCACAGTGGTGCCAATTGACAATGCTGCAAAACTCAACAACAAAATTATCCACAACTTTTCTTCTCTATAGTTCCTCTCTTTACTTGTCAAAATTTGAGATTGAGATACTAAAAGTTCCATAGAATAAACTAGAGGGCTCCATACACCATGACTCAATAATATGACCTTTAAGTTAATGTTTCCTCAAAAGAGAGAATCTTTCCTAGCAGAAAAGTGGAAATATTATGGCATTACATGAAGGATCAGACGATCTCACCATCAACAAAGGTGGTAAATTTTGTGGGATATCATCAAGAATAAACACATGATTGCATGACATCCGGTAATTTCTTTCCATGAATAGCTTAAGGATGATGTAGGAAATGGAGAACAAACTATGAAGAATTAGGTTCACCAAACTGCAAAGAAGAATAACCTAGGAATAAACTAGTGGAAGTTTATGACAGTTGGCTTGAGTTGGATTCTCAAAGCATACCTAGGTTCTAAGTGTTTCATTAGTGATAAAATTGTCTACAATTTACACTCTACTGAAAGAAAATTGTGTGCAATCATAAAAACAAAGAGAGATGACTATGCTAAAATTTAAAATACAAGTTTGGCCACTCAAACTGCAATTTGTTGCACTGAAAACAAGGTTACAAGACTGCAGAGAATGAAGAGGTTTGAACATCTTGCACTCCTAAAGAAGGATTCCTCTCTAAATAGATCTGTGACAGGAATTGTACAAGACTTCCCTTTTATGAACATGAAGTTTTCATGGTCCATGCAAGTGAATGAGAAAAGCTTCTTAAAAAAACTATGTTTTGTTTGTATCAAAATTTTTATTTTAGATCACGCTCCATGATCCATCATTAGGATGAGGAAGGATCAGACTGTTTTCTCTTTAGCTATGACATGCCCCAGTAAAGGGCAAAAGCCAAACATGTATTGCAGAAACATATTTTGAACATCATGTTGTTGTTGATCTAAGTGGTTCATTTAGAGAATATATTTTGAATTTCTGTTTCCACAGTTTATGAACTTAGGAAATGCTTGGGGGAAGAAGATGGAAGGGAATGTAGTAATTTAAATTTTCGTCATCACAACAATCGAGCACCATCAAAGAGCAAAGAGATAAAAGACATAAGGCATAATTTGGAAACTTGAATGCAATAAGGTGCACTAGCATGGAATGATTTATTTACAGTCCCAAAGTAGCTAGGCAGGTAGGAAAGTTAATCCATACAAGGACCACTACCAATTCCTTTGGTAGGGTTTTAATCAATATCACAAATTCTTGGAAAGGGTCTCTGTGTTATAGACCATGGTCAAGTCCGTAAACTACCAAAGTTATATGACAAGTTATCACAAATACAAGCCCTAATGGTAAAATTTCGTTTATGATTTGACATATTACGATGGAGTTTCAACATATCAGGAAAGACACACATATAGAGGCAAGATATCATTGAAATGCTAAACCCCATGCATGGGATAGAATATTTAACATGAGACAATTCAACAAAATACATTTACCCAACAGGGTATATGACCAAATTAAAAACAAACACAAGCCCATCATTTTCAAATACTGATCACTAACTTTAATTAGAGACTGAGAATTGATCATTGCTCTTTGTCAATTAGTGAAGCTAAAAGTTATTGATATAATGTTTTTTATCTATTTTCATCTCGAATTTGGTCTTCAACACAAGAAATGTGGATTACTCAAAATTTGTTAACAAATTAATCCAAAAAAACACCATGTCCTTTTATCAAGTTATTTAGCCACATTAACTCGAACTATGAGACTCTGTTTCTGATAGACTTCCTAGAAATTTCTGGCCAGTTTTTACGTTTCTGCAAGCTTCCCTTGTGATGAATCATGTCAATGTTTGAAATATTTTCAAAGATTGTTTTGTCTCCATCCAAGCTGTCTCAAAGCATTTAAAGCTCATTCCATTTGGTTTATTAGGCTACATTCTCATGTTACCTAAGAAGAACATAAAACTTAAAAGTGTAAGAGACATATCCCTAGAGTAGAATTTATTGGTGAATTTCAGAAAGTTGTTTAGAGCATGATTTATAATTCCCCAGGGTTTGTTGCCCCCTGCAGATGTAGCGAAAATACATTGCCAGTAGAAACAAAGATACTCGAAAGAAAAGACATTTTCTATACAACTCGTTTAATGACATAAAATGCTGAGAAGAATAATATATTTCATGCATTAATGAATGTTATTGTAATGTCATATTTCATGTTTTTTTAGGGATCCAAGTGGGTTTTATAATGGGGCCCACACCCTTCCAAACGGTAACTCTTTGCATTCTCTAATACAAAAGTGGCCATAGCTTAGAAATGCCAAGTCAAACCACATGTGCATATCCACTGTCAAAACACCAAATCAGACCACTGGCATGCATCCACAATTGCTAGTTACTCTGCTACTGAGATTCCTGAGGGCTAAGGCTTCAAATCAAAGGCCTCGCAATACAAAATAAGGCACAACAATCTATTTACAGTTACATATAAATGTAGTTCCACGGGGGGATGGGGACGGGGACGGGGAGACGGCAGGGGATGCGTTTCGGGGACAGGGGGCGGGGGGTCTAAGTTTGGGGGCGGCGGGAGGACAGCGGCGGGGGAGTGGTGTGCTGAAATACATATAGTACTTGAAAAATTAGTTATAAAAAGATGTATAATTGTAGAAGCCTAAGGAATAACTTAATAAGTAAAGTTTAGAGTTTAAACCATAGTAACGAGACTCACCCGGACACGCCAAAACTCGGCGAGTCCGAGGCAAGGCAGCTTGGCCGAGTCTGGGGGACTCGGACCTAGACTCGGCCGATTTTTTGAAAAAACTCGCCAGACTCGCTGTACTCGGCGAGTCCCGACAAGAAGACTCGGCTGCTCAGCAGGCCGTAAAAAAGTTTAAAAAAACATAAAAATACTTACTTCAATTTTTATTTTTTTTGCACTTATAGACCCTCCTCCACCCTAAAAGCAACATCATTTCATTTTGAAGCCAAAGGGGAAGGAGAAAAGAGAGTTGTGAGCAAAATTTGGAGTGCATTGTAGGGAAACCGGCAAGGAGGTAGAGCAAAAATCGATTGTTGAATCGCATTGGGGCAGCTTCGTAGCTACTTTTGGTGCATCTAGAGGTGTCTACAAAGGATTGGAAGGAGCTCTCTATTGATTTCAAGCTAGATTTAGAGGTAAGTTTGTATTTTGAAGGTTTTTTTGTGTTTTTTAAACCAAAAATTGCATTTTTCTTTACATTTCATTTCTTCTTTCTATTTTATTTTAATAGATCAAAGGAAGAACCCTAGGTGTTTTGATTTTTTTTTTATTAAACCATAGGTGTTTTTGTAATCAAACCCTACTTTTTTTTATTACTTTAATAATTATAAATCACAAATGTTAATTTTTTTTGTATTTATAAATTTTATATGTTATTGCAACAATGTTGAGATTTTCAAATCATCTTTATCACAATGTCCAAAGAGCCAGTTAGAAGGGACCCTTGTTGGAAACATGCTGAAATTATGCCTGGCCAAAAGAAAGGAGAAGTAAAATGTTTTTATTGCAAAACAATTTTTTGTGGAGGAGGCATTAATAGATTGAAATACCATCTTGCACAAATACCAATCCATGATGCTAACCCATACAGAAAAGCTCCTCTTGAGGTTATACGAGAGGTGAAAGTGCAACTAGAAACATTTGAGCAAAAAAAAGAATTGAAAAGGAGGCAAATAGAGGAGATGGCAAGTGTCGGTGGTAGTGGAGAGTCTTCTTCCATGCCTCCATTTCGTCCTCCAGGTGTTGGAAGTGGAACACCTGCTACTGCTACTGCTAGTGCCACTGCCAACGGCAGTGTTCTTGGGCCTAGAGTTCGTAAATCTAGGAATCTTGATTCATATATTTTGCCACGCACCACTCCAGGTTCCCAACCGTCGCTTGAGAGCATGGGTTGGAACAAGGACGTACATGATGCAGCTAAACGTGCAATCGGAGACTTTTGGTACTATTGCACCATTCCATTCCATGCAGCTAGGTAACTCTTTTTTGTTTGATTGTTTTAAAATTTATAGCTTGATTCTTTCTCTTGAATTTTTATATTTAGAGATACGTCGAATTCAAATTTAAACTCTCCATTTTACAATACTTATTTAATTTAATTTATTTGTGACGTGTTAGGTCTCCTTATTGGCAAAACATGGTTGATGCCATTACTGTTTGTGGGGCGGGGTTCAAAGCCCCTAGTGCAGATGACATAAAGGACCCCATTTTGACACAAAAGGTGGCCAATGTAAAAGCCACAATAGAGGAGCAACGGTTGATATGGAGGACGAAGGGTTGCACCATCATGACCGATGGTTGGACTGATAGAAGAAATAGGACATTGCTAAATTTTCTTCTTTCTTCCTTAGGTGATTCTACTTCCTACAATGCATTGATTTAGTGATTAATATTTTTAATTTATGCTTTATTGAATCATTGATTTTGTTTCTTTTTCAGGTGGCACCGTATTCATCAAATCTATTGATGCTTCAGGACATGTTAAAAATGCCACATTCCTTTGTGAAGCTATAAAGGAAATCATAGCTGAGGTGGGTGAGGAGAATGTGGTGCAAGTGGTGACGGATAATGCAGCAAATTATGTTGTTGTGGGTAGACTATTGATGGAGAGGCACCCATCATTATTTTGGAGTCCATGTGCTGCCCATTGCCTTGACCTCACATTGGAGGATATTGGCAAGATTCCATGGATCAAAACATGTGTGGAAATGGCAAGAAATATTTGTAAATTCATATACAATCACACATGGGTCCTCAACCTAATGAGGCAATTCATGCAGCAAAAGGAGTTGGCTCGTCCTGGCATAACCCGATTTGCAACAAATTTCATCACATTACAATCCTTGCTTCAGTCAAAAAAAGCTTTGAGGCGCATGTTTGTTGATGAGGAGTGGACTTCTTCATCCTATGCTAATACCAATGCAGGGGCTGAAGTAACAAATTGGATCTTTGATGAGGTAGGATTTTGGACACCTATTGAGGAGATTGTAAAAGTAAATGAAAATCTAATTATATATATTATGTTTTAATTTTTATTCATATTTTTCTTTTATTTGCCTATTTTTGTTCACACTTAAGTTAATGTTTCACTTTCACAATAATTACAGGTCACTGAGCCTCTAGTAGTTCTCCTACGAGTTGTTGATGGGGAGAAGCCCGCAATGGGCTACATATATGAGGGCATGGATAGGGCCAAGGAGGCCATTAGATCCATCTATGGGGGAGTTGAAGGTAAGTATCGTCCCATTTGGGAGATCATTGATAGGAGATGGCACCACCAGCTTCACAAGCCCCTACACGCAGCCGCTTATTACCTCAATCCGGCATTTCAATTCCACCCTAAATTCAAGGCGGATGAGGAGGTTCTGAGTGGGCTCTACACAGTGTAAGAGCGGATGTCGGCTAATTCAATACAGATAGTCCATGAGCTTGAGACCTTTAGACTTGCACAAGGAGATCTCTTTTCTCGTGAGATTTGAAAAAAGAATCAGTCAACATTGCAGCCAGGTAAAATTATATTAAGAGCATAATTTAAGTTTAAAAATCTAATAAACTTTTCCTCTTTTTATATTATTATTAAAGGTTAAAACTTAAAGTTGGATAATAAGATTGATTTTTTTCTTTTTCTCATCTCAGATGCATGGTGGGATATGTTTGGTGCTAAGGTACCAAATCTTCAGAAGATTGCAATTCGAATATTGAGCCAACCATGCAGTGCTTCGGGTTGTGAGCGCAATTGGAGTATGTTTGAGCACATACACTCCAAGAAGCGCAATAGACTATCTGTGCAGAGGTTGAATGATCTAGTCTTTGTTCATTACAACCTTCGTCTTCGCCACAGACAAATTTTGGGCACTGACTCCACCCCCATCACGCTAGAGGAGGTCGATCCACAATCTGATTGGATCACTGAGGCTGAGGATCCTATCTTTAGTGATGAGGACCTCAATTGGGTTGACTAGGCGGATAGAGGCTGAGGCTGTAGCCATGGCAGAGGAGTAGGTTAGAGCACGAGCAGAGTCAGCAAACACATTACATGTTGGTGTGGGTGGCACAGAGACAAAGGCAGATATTATGACTGCATCATCATCCAGGACCTATCTTAGACGCCTTCATAAGAAGGGTGCACTTGCAGGCTCCTCTGAGCCATAGACTTCTAGTTTTTGTTTTGATATTTGTTTGGATTCTGGAACTTTTGATGCCATGGATTTCATATTCCATGACTTTTGTATACATTTGATAATATTTATATATCTAAGTGTGTTATTTCCTTCAACTACAATTAGCGTTTATACTTATGTGATCGATGTATACTTGTGTATGTGATCAAATTAGCTTCTATTTGATGATGTTATTGTGTCTTTAAGGTTTATTTATTAAAGGGTGCATGAAACAAGTTTTAAATCCTTAAAAATCTCTGAATTTCTTGCGTTTTTCAATTTGCCGAGTCTAGGCGCCGAGTCTGAGTCCGAGTCCAAAATCAGCTTGTCGAGTCCGAGCCGAGTCCGAGTCTCGTAACTATGGTTTAAACACATTGCAATGATTTCATTGAACTAGTGAACATTGAAACAATGAAAATATACTTAATAGACATGTTGTTGTGGTTGCAACTGCCTGTTACACATGTATGCAAAATGTGGAAGCATAGACAAGGCACGTGAACTGTTTGACAAAATGCCTCAAAGAAATGTGGTCTCATGGACTGCAATGCTTGCAAGATATGCACAAAATGGATTTGTTGAAAAGGCTTTAGAAATTTTAAAGAAAATGCAATTGGCTGGTGTGAAGCCAAATTCCACAACCTTTGCTAGCATCCTCCCTGCCTGTGTCAAAATGGGAGCTTTGGAATAGTGTATGGACATCCATCAAAACATAAAGGATAGAGGAATTTTGTCAGATGTTGTAGTTGCAACTACCCTGTTAGACATGTATGCAAAATGTGGAAGCATAGACAAGGCACGTGAACCATTGAACACAGAACTGTTTGACAGAATGCCTCAAAGAAATGTGGTCTCCGTCTCATGGACTTGCAGGATATGCACAAAATGGATTTGTCGAAAAGGCTTTGGAAACTTTCAAAGTTTCAAATATTAAATAATGCCTCAAAGAGATGTCATCACGTGGGATGCATCCCACGCGATGACATCTCTTTGAGGCATTCAATCTAACGTGACTCTAACCGTTAAGCATCCCACGCGATGACATCTCTTTGAGGCATTCAATCTAACGTGACTCTGACCGTTAAGGGAAACAAAAACATGAATCGCCAGAAGAAAAAAAAATCATTAAAAAAAAAAAAAAAAACCCTCACCTGATTCAATTGCCATCGCCCATGCTACACCCAACTCAAAGCCTCTGATGAAGTCGACAGTGAAAATGAAAACAAAAATTAAGTCAATTGATTAAAGATTTAGACTAGAAGTCTTAGGTTTTGTTTTTTTTAAAAATAATAATTTTTTATTGCATTTCGAGGGGACGCTTGGAAGACTCGGGGATGTCCAGAAGTCCACCCAAAACTGAGACGTCTCAGAGGCAGCGACGAAACGGGGGGACGGCGGGGGGGGCATTCCCCTGATGTCTCCCTGTCTCGGAAATGTCCCCATCTAGGGGACGGTTGTATTTCAGGGGGGGACGCATCCCCGTGGAACTAGGCATATAAAATATTCTTCCAACTAAAATTCAAAGTATAAGATCCTAGGGCCCCAAAAAGATCCAAGAATAAACAGACCATCCTTCAAAACACATCAAAAGTTGTCTAATACTTATAAGTTATTCTTCGTCTAGAACAATATCATCAACAATTATTTGTTGTTACAATAGGTGCACCCTAAAGATAATCAATAATGGTAGCAACAATAATAGACCTTGAAGTCACCACTCATGGCCTAGTGCAATGGTATTGGTGGGACATTGTTTCAACAACCACTGGGGTTCAAACCCCTGCTGAGCCGCTGCACTTGTGGGTTTGAACCCCATACTCATTAGGGATTGTAGCCCCGTTGTACTCCAAAGAGGCTAACAGACCATTGACTCCCTCTAATTAACCAATAAAACAACAGACCTTTAAGTCAACCTAAGTAGACAAAGATCCTCTTTCAATGTATCTCCAACCTTGTTCCATGAGAGGAAGCTGGTAAAGGATGCACAAATATCCCACCAAAAGCACAATTATTTTTCTAAATATGAGAGACATTGTTATCATACCCTACAAAACTACATTTCAATATGGCCCTTTGTCAAACATTTTCAAGCTTCCAGTATTCTTCTACATTTCCTAGTATGTCTGACAGCATAGTGACACTCTGCACTATGTTCTGAGAGGATAAATGCCCCAAAGACTCCTCTTTGTCGGAAGAGGGAAGACCTCAACAAGCCCCCCAGTATATCGAGTATTCTCTTGATGGTTGAACCATCCTTGTCCTTTTTTAGATGGGCAATTGCCTCAATCTCCTCTTGTCAACTGAAAGCATCAATTCTCTAGAGGCCATGAATCTATAGGTCAGGTGTTTTATGGCCTAGAACACGTTGTCTGTGACTTGTAATGGACATAAAATATAGAACATTTTTAGTGGATCATACTACTGTAAGAGCAATAAGCAATGTGATGGAAAGGGCATATACAATGGTATAATACATTAATTTCATATAAATAGGAGTCATAGGTAAAAGTGCCTCGGAATAAACTAGGTTTTCGATGTACTCAAACTGTTTCCAAAAAATATGTATGCATTTTGTAAAATTAAGCTCTCCTTAATCCTGAACGGCGTTAACTTCAGGACAGAATTTTTAAATGTTTCATTTACTAGAAACTTAAACCGTTGAAAACTAAGCAATTGCGACACAGTGAATGGCTGCAATAAAAGTAATTGAAGCTAACTTAAAAAATTTAAGCATACCGTACTTGAAGGACAATAAGGTGTAGAAAACATAGGTTGATTTTGTTTTAGAGAGGAAACCTTTGTTGGCAACCATCACTGTGAAGCCAGTTTTGTTTCTCCTGTACCTATACTCCAGCACTGTGAAGCCAATCTTTTCATCCTATCCTCATAAAACAGTGTCCCTGCAAAGAACCAAATTCAGCTGTATTGCCACCTGTGTGTTAGAGTCTTCTTTCTCTGAAGGATTGCAAACATGATTGTAATTCACTGTAACTCAGAGGGCGATTCCTATCAATTTGGTCTGATTCCAAGCCATTCTTTGAATATAAACAACTGATATGTGAGTGAGGGCTTCTGCGCCCCGAGTGTCATCCAAATGCTCAAAACTAATAGGCTTTCGTTGAGATCTTTTTGCCACTTGAGACATTAGCTATCGCCTTTTCATAAACTTCATGCAGTGCCATATGCTCAGGAGATTCTTTCACAATCTTACAAAGAAACCTTACCTCCGGCATGCTTAAAATAGTACTAAGCCGTTGTTTGGAATCAAAAAGCCCAAGCCCATTCATGGATTTGATTGCTTGCAAAACTAGTAACCTAGGCTTAATGACGGTTTCAAAATTCTTTTTTAAGAGCAAAGGATACCTCAACACAGAATTTGCAGGGAGTTCCATGTCATTGATTAGAAACTGCATTGTCTGCCTGACCTTTTCTGTGGAGAAAGTAAAGATGTGGGGACAAACCCTAAACAATTCCATAATTTCCTCAGTGGAGAGTCCGCAGAGGTGAAGATTGTGCATTTTAGACTCTAAGGTTTCGATGCGGTGAGTCACCACGACCGACAAAACATATTTGTACATTTTGCTTCCTTTGTCGACGCCGATCGTTTGAATTAGATCAGCTTGAGCAGGCATCAAAGAAGAGACTCTCAGATGGTACGGATTCCTACATAAAAGCTTGGCGAGATCCGTCCCACTAATACCACATCCCTCCCAAAAGGCAACACATTTCACCAAATTCTCCCGAGTTATTGTAAGCAATCTGGGGTGTCTTAAAACGGCCTTGATGAACAGATCGTGGGACTGAAATGTAGTTTTGAGAAGCGTAATCCTGGGAAGAAGCTCGTGCTCGAGGCTGATGGTTAACACCGAATACACAATCGTCAAAACCCCTCCCATATTTACCTCCTCAATCCCCGACTCTCTCAATAGTTGGAGTTTGGGTTGTAACACATTTTCTACGCTACTCATTATACATCTTGGAAGATGTATCATTATTTTTGCAATTTGATCTGGTTTGCAGCCAAAACTTTTCAACGTGCAAACAAATTGCTCCACCTTTTCCAGGGTTTTGAGGTTCTTCAAAGCCGGGTATAATTTGAACATATGGGCAATTTTGGCGGGAGGAATGTTAAATTTGGAGGCAGCGAACTGCGCAAAGGGGTTTTGCAAATGCAGAATGTCCTCGGGAGTGATAATTTTAATTTCACTCTGGCTTGAGAATTTCTTGAGGAAAACGGACGGAAACTTTCCCAAGCTGTTTGTAAAAAGTAATGGGCGCAGGCAGAGTAAGGGACGGAAGAGCCGATTCATCATCATCCTGGGTGCTAATATTCCTGTTCAGCCGCTAACATAGATGGAGGTTTCATTTGCCCTTAAGATCTCGTCACAGAGAACGCCATGTTTACAGAGAAATCGTTTCTAATGCCACTCTCAAACCCTAGTTTTTTTTGCCTAGAGGCAAACTACAGTTGTAGCGGGGGTGGAGATGAGAGCACTCATTTTTGGTCGTACATATATACCCAAAAAAATTAAAATAAATTGCAAATGAAAAATTAAATATAAATTTAAAATAAATAAAGATTGCCAATGCCAAATAAAGAAAACTCATTTATTGAATATTGCAATGTGGCCTCCATTGAGGATTGCAGACCGTATTTTTTTTTTATATATTTATCTTTTTATATTATTTTTTGGTTTTGGTTTTTAATTTAATAGGTAGCTTAAATTAATTAGTTTTTGAATTAATTATTTTAATTTTAGGAAAACTTTTTAGGCAAAATCAATTTAGGAGAAAATGAAAAAGTATTTTTGATTTATTTCAATATATTAGAAAGTTTTAAATATAATTTTTAGTAATGTGTAAGAGTGAAAAGTGTATTTTTAATATTTTCATTCATTTTATATTTAATATTTATTTAGGTTATTTGAATATTTGTTATGTTTTAATTTTTAGGTTATAGGAATTAATGGCAAAGGTTATCAATCTAAGTTAGTTTGTAGTAATTATTATATAATCTTGAAATATTTTTATGGAAATAGATATATTTCAAATTAAGTTATTAGTTAAGGTGTGGAAAAATTATTAGACATGAATAACAGTCTTTATTTTTCACAAATGAATATTGTAGAGTGACATCATTAATTGACCTATAATTAGTCCATCTTAAGTTTCCATATAGGATATAATATTCATTTATTACAAGTGTTGTTAGAAGTTTAATTAATTGACTTAGTTAATAAAATTTAATAATATTAATATAATCTTATTGACTTAGTTAATAAAATTTAATTAACAAGTTTAGTTAATAAATTATGATCATAACTAAATTTTAAATAAGAAATAAAATTAAATAAAAAGAAATTTATGGAATTTTATTAAATTTACTTATTATAAATTTTAACATATAAAAATCTTTGCTGCTCTCTGAGGATATATATACAACATGCAAATATATATAATTATTATGCATATAATTGTCCCTGTGAAATCCCTCATGCATTTTTCTAAATCCATAACTGTGCTTATTCTCTTTTTCTGTACCTGCACAAAACCAAAAAAACAATAAACATGCATATGCAAAAAAAAAATAGAAAAACAATAAACATGCATATGAAAAAAAAAAATAGAAAAACAATAAACATGCTTATGAAAAATCCAGAAAAACAATAAACATTGCATATGAGAATGATATTAGGGTAATTTTTTGTACCTGCACAAAACAAAAATAATAATAAACATGCATATGAAAAAAAATAGAAAAACAATAAACATGGTTCTGAAAAATCCAAAAAACAATAAACATGCATATGCAAATGATATTAGGGTAAAGAGGTATAGTAGGTAGGAAAAATTGTTATAGTAAGTTTCATATATAAGTCTGAGTTAAACTAGGAAGGTTTGAATTAACTAAAATTTGTTTGTTTTTATTTATTTATATTAAAATTTAAATATTTTATTCCTAATGATCATAATTTAAATAAAAATAATGATCATTAGGAATAGAATATTTTTATTAATATCAATAGTGTTAATTTATTAAAATCATAAAATAATAATTATTAAATGAATTAATGAATCAAATATTCTAACTTATTAATCTACCCTTTGTGATATTATATTTATCTTTTTAATTTATTTTTTAGTTTTTTGGTTTAGTTTTTTTATTTAATTGGTACCTTAAATAAATTGGTTTTTGAATTAATTATTTTAATTTTAAGAAAACTTTTTTAGGCAAAATCAATTTAGGAGAAAATGAAAAAGTACTTTTGATTTATTTCAATATACTAGAAAGTTTTAAATATAATATTTAGTAATGTGTAAGAGTGAAAAGTGTATTTTTAATATTTTCATTTATTTTATATTTAATTTGGTCCTTTATTTCTTTTTCTTTTAATATTTATTTCTTAAATTTTTAATCCTTTTAATTTGTTTTTTGGTTATTTGAATTAATTGAGTTAATTCTAATTAATTACAATTAATTATAATTAATTAATTAACCTAATCTTTTTAATTTATTTTTTGGTTATTTTAATTAATTGAGTTAATTAATTTATGCCTATTTTTAATTTTTAACCGTAATTAGGGTTAATGTTAGAATTAGAGACAGGGTTAGGGTTACAATTAGGGTTAAGGTTAGTATTAAGGTTATGGTTAGGGGTTGAATTATAGTCAGGGGTAGGGTTAGAGTTAGGCTTAGGGTTAAAATTAGAGCTATGTTTGGGGTTAGAATTAGGGTTAGGGTTAGAGTTAGAATTAGGGTTAGGGTTACAATTATAGTTATGGTTAGGGTTAGGGTTACAAATATAATTAGGGTTAATGCTAGAATTAGGGTTAGGGTTAGGGTGAAAAATAGAGTTAGGGTTGGAATTGTAGATAGAATTAGGGTTAGGATAGGGGTTAGAATTACAATTAGAATTAGGGTTAGGGTTAGGATTAGAATTAAGATTAAGGTTAGAATAAGGTTAGGGTTATAATTAGGGTTAGGGTTGAAATTAAGGTTAGGGTCAGAGTTAGAATTAGGGTTATTAAATTAGCGTAAGCATTAGAGTTATAGTTAGGGTTAGGGCTAGAGTTAGGTTTAGATTTCAAGTTAGGGTTATGGTTAAAATTGTAGTTAGAATTAGGATTAGGGTTAGAATTAGGATTAATGTTAGATTTAAAATTAGGGTTATAGTTAAGGTAGAATCAAGGTTATGATTAGAATTAGGGTTATTGTTAGATTTAAAATTAGGGTTAGAGTAGGGTAGAATTAGGGTTATTATTAGAATTAGGGTTAGGGTTCCTATTAGAATTGGGGTTAGAATTAAGGTGGCTTACTATTACAATTAAGGTAAGAATCAAAGTTACAATTAGGATTAGGGTTCAAATTAGAGTTAGGGTTAGATTTCAATTAGGGTTAAGGTTAGTATTAAGGTTAGGGTTAGGCTTTGAATTATAGTCAAGATTAGGGTTAGAGTTAGGATTAGGGTTAGGGTTAAAATTAGAGCTATGTTTAGAGTTAAAATAAGGGTTATGGATAGGGTTAGATTTAAAATTAGGATTAGGTTTAGGGTTTAGGGTTGGGGTTGGGGTTAGGGTTAGGGTTAGAATTAGGGTTATAAGTATAATTAGGGTTAATGTTAGAATTAAACTTAGGGTTAGGGTTACAATAAGGGCTAAGTTTAGTATTACGCTTAGGGATAAGGTTGCAATTACGATCAACCTTAGGGTTAAAATTACAGCTATGCTTAGGGTTTGAATAAAGGTTAGGATTAGGGTTAGATTTAGGGTTAGAGTTAGATTTAAAATTAGGGTTATAGTTAGGGTAGAATCAGTGTTGTGATTATAATTAGGTTAGGGTTAGGGTTAGGGTTCTTATGAGAATTAGGGTTAGAATTAAGGTTGGTTACTATTGGAGTTAGGGTTAGAGTTCAATTAGGGTTAAGGTTAGTATTAAGGTTAGGGTTAGGTTTCGAATTATAGTCCAGCTTAGGGTTAGAGTTAGGGTTAGGGTTAAAATTAAAGCTATGTTTACGGTTAGAATAAGGGTTATGGTTATGGTTAGCTTTAAAATTAGGATTAGGTTTAGGGTTTAGGGTAAGCATTAGAGTTACAGTAAGGGTTAGGGCTAGAGTTAGGGTTAGAATTTAGGTTAGAGTTATGGTTAAAATCATAGTTAGAATTAGGATTAAGTTAAGGGTTAGAATTAGGGTTATTGTTAGATTTAAAATTAGGGTTAGAGTAGGGTAGATCAACGTTATAATTAGAATTAGGGTTATTATTCCTATTAGAATTAGGGTTAGAATTAAGGTGTCTTCCTATTACAATTAAGGTAATAATCAGAGTTACAATTAGGATTAGGGTTCAAATTAGAGTTAGGGTTAAAGTTCAATTAGGGCTAAGGTTAGTATTAAGGTTAGGGTTAGGTTTTGAATTATAGTCAAGCTTAGGGTTAGAGTTAGAATTAGGGTTAGGGTTAAAATTAGAGCTATGTTTAGGGTTAGAATAAGGGTTATGGTTAGGGTTAACTTTAAAATTAAGATTAGGTTTAGGGTTTAGGGTTTAGGGTTGGGGTTAGGGTTAGGGTTAGAATTAGGGTTACAACTATAATTAGGGTTAATGTTAGAATTAAACTTAAGGTTAGGGTTACCATTAGGGTTAAGTTCAATATTAAGCTTAGGGATAAGGTTGCAATTAGGATCAGCCTTAGGGTTAAAATTAGAGCTATGCTTAGGGTTTGAATAAAGGTTAGGGTGAGGTTTAGGGTTAGGGCTAGATTTAGGGTTAGAGTTGGATTTAAAATTAGGATTATAGTTAGGGTAGAATCAGGGTTATGATTAGAATTAGGGTTAGGGATAGGGATAGGGACAGGGATAGGGATAGGGATAGGGTTAGGGTTCTTATTAGAATTAGGGTTAGAATTAAGGAGTGTAACTATTAGAGTTAGGGTTAGAGTTCAATTAGGTTTAAGATTAGTATTAAGGTTAGGGTTAGGTTTTAAATTATAATCAAGCTTAGGGTTAGAGTTAGGGTTAGGGTTAGGGTTAAATTTAGAGCTATGTTTAGGGTTAGAATAAGGGTTATGGTTAGGGTTAGCTTTAAAATTAGGATTAGGTTTAGGGTTTAGGGTAAGTATTAGAGTTACAATAAGGGTTAGGGCTAGAGTTAGGGTTAGAATTCAGGTTAGGGTTAGGGTTAAAATCATAGTTAGAATTAGGATTAAGTTAAGGGTTAGAATTAGGGTTATTGTTAGATTTAAAAGTAGGGTTATAGTTAGGGTAGAATTAGGGTTATGATTAGGGTTAGGGTTAGAGTTAGGGTTAGGGTTAGAGTTAGGATTAGGGTTCCTATTAGAATTAGGGTTAGAATTAAGGTGGGTTATTATTAGAATTAGGGTAAGAAATAGAGTTACAGTTAGGGTTAGGGTCCAAATTAAAGTTAAGGTTATATTCAATTAGGGTTAAGTTTAGTATTAAGGTTAGGGTTTGAATTATAATCATGGTTAGGTAGGGTTAGGGTTAAAATTAGAGTTATGTTTAGGGTTAGAATAAGGGTTAGGGTTAGGTATAAAATTAGGATTAGGGTTAGGTCTATAATTAGAGATAGGATTAGGGTTATGATTAAATATAAGGTTAATGTTAGGGTTAGGGTTATGGTTATGATTAGGGTTAAAATTAGGGTTAGGGTTGAAATTATAGTTAGAATTAGAGTAAGAATTACATTTAGAATTAGGGTTGTAGTTTGAAAAAGGGTGACAATTACAATGAGAATTACGGTCAGAACTAGGTTTAAGGTTATAATAAGGGTTAGGTTAGGGTGAGATTTAGGGTTACAATGAAAATTAGGGTTAGGCTTAGGGTTACAATGAGATTTAGGGTTAGAATTAGGATTAGTGTTAGGGTCAACATTAGGTTTAGAATTAGAGATACAATTATGGTTATAATTAGGGTTAGGGTTATTGTTATAATAAAGGTTAGGGTTAGTACTAGGGTTAGGGTTATTATTAGAATTAGAGTTAGGGTTAGTATGAGGGTTAAGGTTGCTGTTAGAATTAGGGTTAGGGTTGAACATTGATATTAAAATATTCTTTAAAAATAGGTACCCTTTTTCTAAGTCTAACCTAGGTAATTCTAATATAACATTCGTTCTAACCCTAAGCCAAACCCTAATTCTAAATCTAACCCTAATTATAATTCTAACCCTAACCCTAACCTTAATCCTAACACTAATGCTAACCATAATTCTAACCCTAACTGTAACCCTAAACCTAACCCTAATTCTAACCTAAACACTAACCCTAACCCTAATTTTAACCCCTAACTCTAATCCTAAATATAATATATAATATAATATAATATTTTAATTATTATATATTATAATAATTACTATTATAAACATAATATATTATTATAGTATATAATTATTATATAATTTATTATAATAATATATTAGATATATTATAAAAGATATATCTAATATAATATGTTTTAATATATTATAATTAGTGTTAGAATTAGACTTGCGGCTCCGGTTGCTACTAGCATATTTATATTAAATATAATATATCTAAAGTATGCCGAGAGATATCCTTCTCGAGGTGCCTATTTTTTCAATCACTAATCCTAACATTAGGCGCCTCGAGAAGGATATCTCTCGGCATACTTTAGATATATTATATTTAATATAAATATGCTAGTTCTATCTCAGCCAAGCATTCTCTTTGGAGAGCCACCACACCTCAAGAAATGATGTTGTTTAATATCTTATCAAGGCCTAAATTTGATGGCAGTATGGCTCTATTTAGTCATTTTAGCCCTAAGATAAGAAGATTGTATCACTTGAAAGGTAAGATCTTACATAAACTATCAAAATTTCTATGTATTTATTCTTATTCTTATATATATTTTAAATTTATATTTTATGTTTTTTTCTAAAATAGGTAAATTTTGATGTTTGAAAGGCAACTTCAAATACATGGCCATCACAAAAAAATTGTTTAACACCACGGTTCAGTGAAATTTAAGCCCTATTATTTTTTTGAGGTGGCCCCCCTTTATGAAACCATAGTTTAAGTATGGATAAGAGTAGCACTTGCATTTTAAAGAGTTGTAATGATTAAGTATTGGATAACAAATTAAATGCTAAGTAATATAGTGGAGAGTACAAATTGATATATAAAGTAAGGAAATAGAATTGACTAAATAAAATGGTAAAATTATAAAAGAAGAGGGTAAATTATGTTTACTACAAATCACAAGTGTGGGTTAATCTAAGTTAACATTTAATAATTATAATTTGCTAAAGATCATATTTATTTAAGTGTTCTATGTATAAATAAGAAATAAAATCTCAATATTAAAATTGTTTAACTTGGTCTAGAAAAGCATGTTTACTGAATCATGATTTAAAGTTGTAAATAAAAAGACCTATGTATTTAATGTTTTGGATAACAAAGAGAATAACAACAATTAGAAGACATCAAACATAATTCAATATACAATTACTTTTTGTTCAAAAACTCTAATATAGATTAGTTGACCTTTATAACTACATTTAGTATAGATTGTTTCACCTTTATAATAATATAGATCATTTCACTTTTATAATAATAAACAAAACAAAGGATCCCCTTTTGAGTTCTTCAAAAGGGAACTACAGGAAAGTGAACGCAACTAATTGTAGTGAAATCTACCATAAATCAATTAAACTTTATCGTAGATATTTTAATGAGGAACATGATATGGTCCCTTATTGCACAAGTAGGTGGACATAACAAATTATGACCAAATGGTTAATTCTCCCTTTTCATCCATGGTCAAACTTAAATTCCATTCAATTGCACAATCATTTTAGTTACATATGGAAAGTAAACCACAAAACCTCTGAGACAGATTCAACAACAAAAAATCCTAATGAAAAACACACAAATTAGAGATAATAAAAAAATCATCCCTACACATTTAACATAAACCTAGCACACTCATAGGCGGTCTAATATAAATAGACAAACATAACTTATATTTCACCCTTATATCAAACAAACCCCTAAATTGCTAGTTAAACATGCAAACTGGTTCTACTTTGTTGGAAAAAGGTGTTTCAACCTTGCATTCCTAATGTTCATTTTAATGTATTTTGTATGCATTCATTATTTCATCTTCTAGTGGTTTTGTCTTCTTGTGGAGAGTTGGCATCCCACTTGGAGGCTTACTTTGATTTCATCTTTAGTGTTTTTTGTCCTCACATGAGGAAGTTGGCATCCCATTTTGACTTGGCATAGTTTTGCCATTTGTCAGCATCTTATTAGCCATCATATTTTGACATATTCTTATGATGCGTAAGAGCATGTAAGAGGGAGTTACATTGGAATATTGATCGATATTATGATAGGTTTGGACACTTGTCATGGAGCATCTTTGAATGGGTTGAATAAGGACATATTGGAGCGCCCAAGTTTGGGTGGTCAAATATGACTAACTATGATAGTTGTAAGTTGCATAATGATTTACTAAAAATAGCCTAATATTATTACTAATAGTTTTCCAAAACCATTCACGATTTCTAGCTTGTTCCTTTCTTATAAATTGGTGCTTGGAGTTGCAGTTTGTATGGTGATTTGCAGGTATTGTAATGCTATTGAAATCACTCCATAATAGAATTTTGGTGATACTCTTGTAAAGGCTTGCTCTTCAAGTGTATTGTAACCTTGTTTGGATTACTAAATAATACATTGGGTTGCTTTGAAATGTTGGGGTTTTCTCCCAAAAGAGTTTTCTCCACGTACACGTGTCATGGTATATTGTTTATTTTATGTTTATGTGTGTTTCTATTTCCTGTAGTTGTAAAGACTGAAAAATTTGCACAATACTTTCCTCATTGGATTAGTGTAGGAAGTGTTTTTTGTGTACCATTCTTCCTTTCAATTGGTATCAGAGCTTGATCACCTTAGATTCTATTTGTTGGGTAGATGGTTTTTGTACTAATCTTCGATTGAGTGGAAGCTTGCACAAGTGGATTTTTTGATGATGGCAAGCACATCCAGAATAGAGATGGAGAAATTTAATGGCAATAATTTTGAATTATGGAAGCTTAAAATGGAGGATATGCTTGTGGATAGAGATTTATGGGCTACAATATCCAGTATAAAACAATCAGAAACAAGAAGACTACGACTTGATGGACATAAAGGTGAAGGGTCTTATGAGACTCTATTTGATAGATTTAGTTTTATTAAATGTTCATAAAGAGACCTTCGTAGTGAATCTTTTGAAAAATCTTGGAGAAAGTTATCAGGTTGAATCCTGGTGAATAAGTTATTAATGAGAAAGAAGTTGTACTCTCTTAGAATGGAGAATGGAGGATGGTGGATCCGTATCCAATAATCTGAATGCCTTCAACATGTTAGTTGTGGGAGTGAAAATGGAGGAGGAGGATTGTTGTATGACTTTGTTATGTTCTTTGCCAAATTCATTGGATTGTCTTGTTATTGTCGTTAGGAGCACTACCACCAAGTTCAAGCTAAATGAGGTGGTTGCATCCTTGCTTTCCAAAGAGATGTGAAGAAAGACTTATGAGTCATGGTAGATCCAAATAAAAATGCAAGAAGGATGGAAAGCAAGATAACTCATGAAATTATTAATAAATAACAATTAATAACAACAATTCACTAGATTATTCAGAAACAATGAAAATATAATATGATTGCAGGAGAAAATTTTCTTATTTAAAATAATTAACATCTAAAATTTATTGTTAATAAATTAAAAGATACAAATGCTTCTTATACAAATATACACATTTACAATAAATGTCTAAAGATTATCCTTTCACAAGGTGGAAAATACTTTCTCTACTCTGGTATCATTAGATTTGAATATGCATACTAAATTTAAAGATTAGTTCTACATAGTCACTAAATACGCAATACAAATATCAATTGCATAAAATGACAAGCCTAAGGCCCTAAGGGGGCCGACCTAAATGTTGGAGTCCAGGACAACACTGAGAAGGGGGGTGAATCAGTGTTGTATAAATTTTGAAACCTTTTTGCATACTTTAACTTTCAAGACACAAAGAGAGAAAGTCATCAATGATTTGTTACACATATGGACATAACTAAGAATGAAAGGAGTGAACAAAAAAACTCATGAGAAAAACATTAATATATACACAGACAGATGAAAACAATATAAGTCATAACATAAATTTGCACGAGTGGAAAACCCTCCTGGGGTAGAAAAACCACTCCAAAACTGCCTCACTGGCTTAACCTTGAAAACATCTTTACAAGCCTCACTACCTAATGTGGGTGTCTCACTGACAAATGGTCTCACTGACCTACAAGCCTCACTGGCTAATTCAAGGCCTCACCGGCTAATACAAGGCCTCACTGGCATAAACAATCACCATCATCAAAACATAAAACAAGGTGTGCAAGAAATGATTGCAACACAATCTGATTTGCACCATTACATAATCTTATTCTCTAAATTTACATATCTCTATTCAATCACACTCAATTTGATTTGCATATCAATCTCACAATCTCTGCACAATCAATTCACCTGATACACAATTAATTCACACTGGTCCAGATTATCTCTGCATAAACAATTGCATATTATCTTCAATCTGTAAGTGCTTTGCATAATGTCTTCATCTTGCACATTCATTTCTTTTCATTTTCTCATCTTTGTATATCTCAACATATTTTCTTCATCACATACATAGTATCATATTCTCATTTGACTTTTCTCTTCAAAAGGATTTCTATAAAAATGTCTTCAACCTTGCATGATGAACCACACAACCACACAAACCATGTTCTTGCACAAACATTATAAATGAGATAACTTTTTTATATTTTTCTTCTCTAAAAAATCATTTTAAAAAAATAAAATCAATTTCCTCTTCTTTGTAAAACCATTCATATTCTTCCTCTTTTCTGATTCATTTTCATCTTCACAAAGAAAATGAAAACCCTTCATTTTCCTCTGCATATTTTTTTTCACATTCTCAAAATCCTTCAACTTCTCACAAATTTCTCTTGACCTTTCATAATCTGCAAACAATATCCTTTCAAAATGTTCTTCAATCTATGCTCTCTTCATCTTCTCTGCAAGAAAAATGAGTTAAAAACTCAGAAAATAAATCCCAAAATCATATTTAATATCCTCCGCCTTCTTAGGTTCCATGCCACAAAAATTAGAAACAAATCTTTCATTCCAAAAAATATCTCCTTAAAATCTTCAATTTATTTGTCATAAAAAATGACAATAAAAAGACCATCAAAATAGGAGATAAAATGACAAGTTTCTAAAAATTGAAATAAAGCCATTGTTGGCTTATTCACGTTCCCCACCAAAAAAGATGATTTATGACTTTGCATATAAAACAAAGTTTCTAATATTTAAAACAAAGCCATAATATTACTTAGTTCATGCTTCGATGCTTTTCATAAAAAACAAACTCTCCATTTAAATATCTTTGAATGATTTTATAAACCATGCTCTCCTTAAAATATGCATCGAGCTCTCCAATAATAAGGGTCTTCAAATAAATTTAATATTTGATGCTTTTTCATGAATAAAACATGCTCCTTTATACTCCTCGCCACCGTGCATAAGAGAAATGACCACTGTAGATGGTGGATATGGGTGAAGGGGCCGGTCCCCATATGTATTAAAGATCCTTCAATTGGTCATTCATTAGTGAAATGACCTACGAGCTCAGGTCAACTTCTTAATAAAACAAAAAGTGTATTTTAATGTGACATATAGGATAGCATGAAAGCTTATTCATAAGTGAGTCAACATTGCATTTTTGAGTCAAGACATTTTAGACTTGATAAGAGAGTAAACTCTAGAGCATAATCATGACTTGATGTAACTATCACTTCATTCTACAATTGTACTCCTGTCACACAGCCACTGTGTCATTGTCATGCTTGAACCCAACATCAAATGCACTCTTTAAAGATGAAGCATGACATGATGAAGACAAAAACATATTGAAGGCATTCAGATAAATATTAATGATATCCTTACATCCTTTGATCTTAGACATGATGATAACATGCATGTGTGAACCTGATCATCACCATCACATGCGATCATAACAACATACACATAGTCAACCAATACACTCAACCAATAACAATGACAGTGAATACCAATGCCAATGCCTATATGGAGAACACCATACTATCAACACTAAAATCATTAGATGATCAACATCTCCCTTCTATGCATCTGCAAGTCATCAACCTGTGTCTGAACCCCTTTCATGTGAAGCCTCTGTGAAACATGAAGCAAGATCATAATAACTGATATCAAAGAACCTATGAACACCATCAAGACATCATGAACTAAATATGATCAACAACATAACACCCTGAATCTTGAATCTGCATGATATGAGTAACATATATGACAATCATTATGAAGCACCATTTTGAATAGCATGATAACAACAATAAGCATGAACACAACATTGTCAAAATATGAACTCAAGTATACGAGCTTCTGAAATGTGACCATGAAACCATGAGCATCAACAATGCTTGAACTTCCTAAAATTATTAACACAAACAAGTTAACGTCAAACATCACTTAACTAACTCCTTCAACCACCACTGCATGAGATGACATAGATGGGGCCTCCTAGGTGGAGGGGAATTCTAGTAGCACTCGGCAGGCAATGGGTTGGACATTCTATTCCTACACCAATCAGTTCATTCAATAGTCTAGGCATCTCATAAAGGCGTAAGTAATTCTTAGGTCGAGGTACAAAGTAGACCGGAAGCAGTGCGGTGGGAGGGAATATAACTGCGAAGAAACGGTCAAGCTTCACCATTTCATAAAATAGATGGATCTATTATTATTGCATTATCGATAATCACATTGGTTAATACTAGTCATTTGGGTTGGCTAACTTTTGCACCTATGTCTGGCGTGACTTGTCACACCTTTGCCATCACTCATTGGATCATCGATTCATTGCCAGTTGAACAGAATGGAAGGGCGGGATCAAATAAACAAAAAATCATTGGAAGCACTATAGAATTCCCACCCACCCATGTGTCTTTACTCACATGAACTCAACCGATGGCTCCATAGGGGCGGATCTCATACTCTTTCTCTGTCGATGCCCTTCGGCTCGTGGAGAGGGACTGGCAATCAATAATCCATCGACATATAGCAGTGAAAACTAGGATTTGCATTTTACTTCATAAACCGATCAACAACTATAGAAGAAAGGGTTCCATTTTAGCATTCGACATAGCTGCCAAATCTAGGAATGGCATTTGACTAAGCAAAGCCCCAACTTCTCATGATAAATCCTACTCAGCATGCGAGAAAACAGAGGATTATTGCCAATTCGACCTGAAAGACGGCCCCTAGAGATAGTGCCGAAACTAGATCACTCGAAGGTTAGCTAGCAAGTCTCGTTATGTCATTTCATTCCCCTTCCTTCAGTCTATCTCCGGGCAACGGCAAGTCAACGGCGGGGTGGGTGGGTGGCAATAGTTGGGCCCAACCCAACTTTATCAAATTCCCTCCCTCCCAATCTTAGTGCCCCTTAGAATAGTAGGCGCCCGGAACTATTGCTTCCTACCCACCCCTACGGCTTCTAAGGGGCCGTTGCCCGGTGAACGTGCCAACGGCATCTACCGGGTTGGGTGGGCCCCTACGGCTTTGCTAGGGGTCGTTGCCAGGTGGGAGGGCCCCTACGGCTTCTAAGGGAGCGTTGTTGGGTGGGGGGTTAAAGCCCTCCCACCTGGATAGCTGAGCTATTCCTCCCACCCGTCAATTCTCCCACCCACCACTATCGAGTCCCCCCACCCTACAGCGGGGCCGGGTGGGGGGAATTCTAGTTCGGCACTACTTCAACTAATCTACCTCCCGGAGGGTCCCACCCAGGGGGAGGGCCCCTACTATTCTAAGGGAATTGCCCTACTATTTGAAGAGGCCGGTCTAGAAAGATAGTTGACCAGTACACCAGATCCCCCCCTCCCATAATTGTAACATGCCTCCCACCCAGGCAATCTGGTAGAATTCAGGAGGGCAATTGCCTAAAGGGTGGGTGGATGATAGTTCGGGAGGAGCTTTCTATTCTATTGGTAGGGGTAGGCATGTTATGTATAGAATCTGGCCCAACTAGAATCCACCCACCCCGTGGGTGCAATTAATGGAAGGGGCTCTAATCCACCCTATAATCCCCGAGGGTTTACCGGCGAACCCTCGGCTATAGTTGTGGGTGGATTATAGTTGGGGGGAGATAGATTAATTGTGGGTGATGAAGTTCCCTCTTCTAATTCTAGTTGGTTAGATTAATTGAAAAAATAGCGGCAACGTCACTTGCCATTCCTGGGTGGGAGGGAATTCTAGTTGATGGAACTACCATAGAATTTTAGGGGCCCAGGGATGGGCCCATAGTTGGTGGGATGGCTCATAAACAAACGTGCTTCACCAAAACTTCTTGTTTCATAAATAACCAGATCAGTGATAGGGAAAAGTGGGTGAAGTGAAGGTTGCATGTTCGGTAACAATAATTGAGAGGGTGGGCGACTTTCCTACTCGGCATTGAACACTTTATGATTGCTATTTATTTACGATCTTTCAGACTACCAATTGTTGCCACGAATTTCTAGGTGGCGGCTGGGTAGGACCTTACTGAACCATGAGGAATCGAAGCTGCGGGAACATGTACGATCTCGGGGATATGGCCTGGGTCCAGCAGAACTAGGGATTGGTAGGTGCCAATTGAATGAAACGTCAGGGAGGGCCACTATGGGCGGGACGATATGTAGGTTCCATTGGTGGGATCGGCTCTTGAGAGTCATCAACCTTTCTCGAGATGAATTGCAACCATAGAACTAGTTCACTCACTATGGAAAGCAGCGGCATATCCATCTTAATAGACGACATATCTATCCATCCAACAATCGAGAGTAGGGCCATGGTGTCAGCTAGAAAGCCTAATCCTGGAGTCTAGATTATTATTGTGGGTGGCACCCACCCTATATAAATAGTCAGGTTCGAAATGATCCCACTTCAGCTCACACACATGCCACGATCGAACGAGGGGAACGGCTTCTTATTTTAGAATAGTAGGGCTGGCGCAGATAGAGTAGCTAAACTCTTCTGATGCCAGGCTGGTGGCGGGTGAGGAACATGGGGCTGGGGAAATTCTCACATAGGAATCTAAATGATTCTGATAAGAGGTTGAATACCCTTCTCTTGTGGAAGCACGCTCTATAGCGCCCAGCGTGTGCTAGCAGTCTGCGTTGAGCACAGCAGCATGATTCAGTGGGCAGGACTAGCATAGGGGTCGGTATAGGAGGGGAATGAGCACCTTTCTGAACCTTGTTTAGTCCATTGGCATGCCATTACTGAGAAGCATGAGTGTGTTTGCATCTCCGACCAAACACCAAGAGCTTAGTCGTGCAAATCCAACTATGGTATTCTCCCTCCACTCGAGAATAATAGTAGGGTGCACCAACACCTTGCGATAGGTGAGTGAGGGAAAGCCCGGGTGAGATATATGGTGGGCATAAAAAGTGCTATTTCAAATTCTCGAGAGTAGGCAGGGCGACTTGGACGGATTGAAATCGCTTCCTATGGGTCCCCAGAATGTAACCTATTTGTCATTGGAGCAGATGATGAGAGCAATAGTTTATCTCGGTCATAGAACTAGGAAATGGAATCCTAAAATGGCACCAACCATCCCTTATCAGCCTCCCATAAGAAGGGCGTAGAAATCGTCATATTAGAAATCATTCTCAAACTTCTCACCAAAATGATCAAAAGGGCGGCTGAAAGAACAAGTGAAGGAAAATGCCAATTTATGGTAGTTGGTACTAGTATGGGAAATGGCATAGCTGATGCTACTGAATCAGCTGCTTCAAAAGTTTCCCCAGGGTTCTTCAAGTCAATTGAAAGCTATTGAAGAGTGATATGTTACAATGGGCCCCCCGGAGAACCAAAAGGAACTGCAGAAGATCCCACTAGTATTTGAGGGAAAAGCAGCGCCCTACAATTATATGGCCAGGAGGATTCGATCGATCCCTTATTGGAATAGTAGGGGAGAGAAGCAGTGGGACCGGGGTGAGATTAGATACATGACAAGTTTGCCTTTAATACAGGGAAACGAACACACTGACCTATAGAATGGTAGGGGCAAATGGAAAGAGGAATGTATGACTGGGTATTCCAACAATTCGCTTAGTTGATACGGATCGTAATCTAGATCTCGAGGCCCAATTCCAGCCCTTAACGGAGAATCTTATTCTGCTTGCTTAAGTGATAATAGTAGGGTCCAAACTCGCTTGCTAAACTCAAGTTGACCTGTGCAACCGCTGAATCGCAATAGTAGGGCAGTGAGAGGAAAGAAACCTGCTGAACGAAGTCGTCTCTTATATTAGTATCCACAACATTCAAAGGTCGAGGGGGGGATCAACTTGTTTCAAGATATGGGTGGGACGTCATTCATTCAATAATGAAAATGTTTTAAGGCTAGGGGAATGACGCGAGTCCTATATAAATCGTATTAAGCCATTTATGAAGGGGTGAGAAAGCATACATCAGTGACCTCTGTTGCTATTACGTATGTAGTAACGATGATCACTCGACCTCCTGAATTATGGAATGAGTGATGGATAGCTAACCCGATCTCTTGATGTATGGACCCGACAGTCGGTCGATCTCCATCAAAAGCATTATTCAAAGTTGCGAGGGAATCATTAGTCAAGGGTTGATTCATGTGATGGCCAATCACACAACTGCTGATCAATGGATGATCGCGCAAGGCTCACCGCCCGCCCGCCCGGGCTCTTAGTGAATAGAGGGGATTGGTGATAGCAAGCAAGTATTCCTCGGGATGGAAATCGAACATTGATGCGTTGATCAGCCAATCAAGCATCCTCGACCGAATGGTTTTTGATCGGTTGAGTGCTCTCCTGATAGCTACTCCTAGATATCACGAACTCAAGCTAGAGCTAGAGGGAACTCCTTCGAAAGCTGCTGAAGCATGAACACTAGTGCCAGGGGGAGACGACCAGATTGGTTCATTGGACAGATGGGAATGGAAGCCCTGGCTCCAAACAAGGAAACTCCCAATCTCTAATCTAGTTGGAAAGGCACACGATGAAGCGTCTAGAGGGAGCATGAGAGGTGCAAGGCTCCCAACATCGCTAGTAGACACTAGGAATGGTTGAGTTCGTTGCTTCATAGATTCTGACTTAGACTTATATGAACGGGCAAAACAAAAATATTGAAACAACTAATATCCCCAACCACCCTGCACGGGCAGGCTATATTATTGTGAAGCGACCGAGGATTGATACAGTAGGGCGTCACGACACATATTAGCTCAATAGAAGAATGGGTATCCATGCCCTTTATCCATTCTGACAAATTCATCTTACTAGGCTAGATGTGCCTTCTAGCATCTTGACTAGATTCCTCCCTCCCCGGTTTCAAATAAATATTTCTGTACTATAAATGCTTGCCCTTTTCTGGGCGCCTCTTTTCCCCAGCTGATCATCTGAATAATAACACTGGAATTAGCTACACGAGGTTGAACCGACTCGTAATCATGAACCAAGCTACTTACGAATGCACTTCTCAATTGAAAGCGTAACTATCGGTGATCGATTTTCAATCGGATAGGGATGCTCCAGTCTAGCTAGTCTAGGGGCTCCAATGATCGCTTTGATATGATAATATACCTCCACGGAACTACCCGGAGAAAACTCTATTAGCAACCGGGCGAGGGCAATATTAGCTTCCCACCCACAATTAATCTACCCTCCCAGGGGGAACCTAACCGTACTCTAGTTCGGGTGGGTGGGAACAGTCGACATTCTGAGAATTGTAGTTGCATCTACCGACTACCATAGCCCCACCAACCCCACTGGCCTATTCGCCTAGGGTGGGAGGAGGAGACGCCAGGGGTTCACCAAGGCCTGGCCTGGGTGGAAAACGAGAAAGGCTGATGCCATAAGGAAGCAACCCCAGCATGTCCGGGAACTGCCTGCGGGTGGGTGGGAAACAACCCCGGCATGTCCGGGTGGGTGGGAATCATAGGGTTCCCGCAGCAGGGTGGGTGGGAATAGAAGTCGGTGGGTGGGAAACGAGAAAGGGAAACTGTTTAGGGTGGGAGGGCACTTTAGCTCCCCACCCTGCTGCCCCACACACATTGACCCAACTTCTAATAGAACTAGTGTTCCGTATTGAAGTTGAGAAGCTTAGCTATCTATATACATAACAACATGTCTCCTGCTGGCAACTATGGCTTCCCACCCACCCATGCAAAACTGGGTCATGGCCCATAGGTCGCCCAACTTATCAATATGACACCATTCCAATCCCCATCAGCATAGAAAACCCACCCAACTATAGATTCCCTCCCACCCGGGGCGTTAGCCAAGATTCAATAACGAGACTAAAAGCTAGGGATGGTTAAGACAAAAAGATCAAATGTAGACCTGCCTATTCCCCTCTTGTCTGCTCCGCTCTGCCCGGAGATGGCGATCAATCAAATGCTGGAATCACTCCTTTTCTCAACTGACTTAAGCTCGACTGCTTATCAATATTCATTTGTTTCTTTGTTGAACGATGGCTTCTGAACCAATGAATGGTGAACCCTCTGGTCTTCACTTTATCTTCCACCCACCCAAAACTATAATGGAACGGGGTTGGGCCCATAGTTGATCACATCTAATAGGCGCATTCGGAACAGAGGGAAGAATTCAACAAACAATTAAGTGCTGGTTGCCTATTATTTCCTTAGGCGTAGTGACCAATTAATGGTATGCTGTATATAAGATCTGGAGTTAGCTTTAGTTGATCGCCTCTTTCTCTTAATTGATTATCTGGGTGGGTGGGAATCATAGGGTTCTAGGGGAATTGTCACCTCATTGGCAGAACTAAACCTGAAATCAATTATATAGAGGGGGGGGGGGGGGGGGGCGGGGTGGGTGGGAGAACCATAGAATTTCCCCCCAATAGTGCCATCAGGTTGGGTGGGAATTGTAGTTCGTAGGGGCCCACCCACCCTATTTTTCTATAGCCTCCCGGAACTATAGAAAGGAACTCTAGTTTCCCACCCACCCGAGTTCTAGTTCTGAATCATAGAGTTCCCAGGGGGCATAGTCGCCCGGGTGGGTGGGAGGCCCTATCTACCTATCTGAAGTTGGGGTGGGTGGGTGTTAATTAATCAGCCGCAACCTTTCCACCCACTCAGAACTTACTATTCCCTCCCACCAACCCCACCGGGGGGTGGGAGATAGGCCTTGGGTGGGTGGATGATAGTTGGAGGTAGATTAGTTGTAGTTGTTCCCAGGTAGATACCGTTGGTGGGCAACGGGCCCCGACAAACAAATTCGGGGCCCCGGCAAACAAATTTGACAATAACGTTTCTACCGACTAGAATTCCCAACACTCCCGCCTCCCACCCGAGGCAAATAGGCCAGTGGGGTTGGTCGATAGATGCCGTTGTTGGCATGTTACAACTATGGGGGGGGAATCTGGCTAATGAACTGATTAATTGCCTGAACGAAGGAAGTCTTGGCGGATGGGATAGCTATCAATCATAATCGAATTCAATAGCCAAACTTTTCTCGGCGTAGGATGGGGTGTCTCTCATTCGCTACTGTTGATTCAACGAGAACCGCTTCACCATGCCCAACCTTTCTGTCTGTTGCCGGATATGTGGATCGATCAGAGGAAACAACCACTTCTGGGTACTTGACTATTACAAAATTTGATCAATCAGCAACTATCAACAACAATATCTATAACTAGAGTTCCATCCCACCCTGCTAGGATTATAGTACGAATAGTAGGGCCCTAGTGTTCCTCTATATCCGGATGGGAGGGAATAGTTATCGGTTATCTTCCCACCCAACGACATGTGTGGGGATGGGTGGGGGGCATAAGCCCACCCAACCCAGAATTCTAGTTGCCCTCCCACCTTGCAGGGTGGGGGGGAATCATAGGGTTCCATGCAGGGTGGGAATAGAAGGTGCTTAATGGCATCAGCCTACTAGACTTCTATATCCACCCACCCACCCGTACTCTAGCAGGAACATTAATCGTATTCTAGCGTATTATAGCGTATTCTAGAAATAGATCACTATGGCTCCCACCGAAGGAATTCTAGTTCCAAGGGTTGGGTGGGAACTAACTATAGTTCGCTCGCTATTTTCAGATTAATTCACTAATGAATTGATGAATTAATCTGGGGTGGGTGGGTTCCAAGTAGATTAGTTGTGGGGGCAGGCTGATGTACATGGCAGGGGAAGGTTCACTTGCAGTAGAAATCAAATCATCGGAACTTCCAAAATGAGGCGACAATCTTGGCATTGAATCTCGAGAAAGGGTGGGTGGATATAAGATAGTCGATTCCGAGCCCCTACTATTCGAAGCCCGGGTAGGCATGTTGCGTATAGAATCAAGAAAAACTATCGAAATATAGTTGAGTATAGAACCAACTATAGAAAGAAAGTGTCAATGAAAAGTGCCGCCTAGTGCCATGGACTATAGTGCCGTTGGGTCTATAATCCCCCCCACCCTTCTCTCAATTATAGAGCCTGTTTTGAGAGTAGGGGGATTTTGTTGAAGTATTTGGGCTATCCGAGGAATGGGACCAACTATCTTCAGTAGATGAGTGAGGGTTAGTCGTATTTACCAGTCAGGGTCGGTTGTAAACAAAGGAATGGGGTTGGCCCGGGGCTGGGAAAACTAATCATGGACCGGGTGCTTGGATTGCTTCCTTGCGAAGCGGGGATTGCTCCCCAGAGAGATAAGATTGAAAATAGAAAGTGCCAAGAAGATCGAATCCCCTCCAGTTTACTTCAAGTGTGAGACTATTAGACTATCTTTCTTAGCGCCTAGGACATTCTATCTAAGCTTCGTAAGTCGATGAAGAGAAAGAAGCCACCTATTCCTATTCTTCGGGAAGACCAACATTATAGCTGGAAATACAGATCGATCCCATGGTTGATTTAGATCCCATATTAAAGTCGAGCACAACTATAGTACGCCTTTCAGAGAGCTCTCAGTTCACCTTGCAAAAGAGCCCCACCAACTATATCTGAAGGGAGGAGATAGCGGGTTTCAGGTATGATCTAACCTTTTTCATATGGATGATGGTTAGCTCTATCTATGATGCAGAGCCACACAACAAAAGCTTACAAACAGGATGAAAAACCCATTAAACCCACCAAATAGCTAATACTATTTCCTATCAGCAAGATATCTCTCTTTCACCTACCAGCAGCATCATCATATTCGGTGAACACAATTATCCACCTGATGATCACTATTCACCTTACCACCAAACTCTATCTGCAGCATCATGATGTTCGGCTTCATCTGCACCTTTTATCAGCAGGATATAAAATATCAGGTTCCTGCCATATATCCTGATGACGACAACCTCATGCACCTCTCTTCTGATGCTTACGCCACCCTGATATTCAACCCACTTACACAACCAGCATTAGGATATAACTTATCGGGTCATATTGACACATCCTGATGATGATACTCAACTTTATGCACACGACAAATATTCCACCGAATATTCCTCCCGCGATCCTCTTAGTGTTAATCTCCTATCGCCAAGACATGAACTGTCGGCGAACACTTTGCACTGATCACCCTGATATCCTACGCCTATGCCAAAACACTTGTCGTCGGCAGGATAAACCTTTATCAGGTGATATTTGGAATGTCCTGATGATGATGATGTCACATGCACTATTAATTCCTCTGATGTCTATGTCACCCGGATATAAGACTCATTTATATACTCCGCAGCATGATATGAATTGTCAAGTTATACTATAATATCCTGATGATGATCCTGAGGTCTATGTGATCCTCGGCTACCCGATGTTCAAACAAAAGATGATCCTCCTCCTTTCTTTGGCAAATGTGACTTTGACTTGCCGTTGACCCATTTGATTGTACCTTCCCCTGCGTGTATGCTCCAGCATATAACAACGATATGCGAAAGATGGATACACACAAAATGATGATCCTAAAGATGATATATACAGGAAATATATACCCAAACTATTTTATCCTGATGCCTTCAAAACAGGCATTCTCCATAAGTTTCAAGACCTGATCCGGATAGCGATATGTGCATAGATACAGATGCGATATACACAGTCTATAATGTCGCATGCAGATGCTGTATATCCGTCAAATGTATATTTTTGACAAAACTCTCAGAACTTCACAATTTCACATAGAAAGCATGTCGATCGGGCCATATCATTTCTTGAGCAATTCAAGCTTAGAATTTATCCTTTTAAACCCTAGCACATGAGGATGCTAGGATAACTCACAGCATGCTAACAATCGATCCCACAAACATGAAATGCATAAACAGAGAAACAAAAATGTAAACTAAACTATGATACATGCCCATTCCACCGATTCAGAGAATCAACCGATGGAATGGTTGGATGAATCCATTCGCCTGTAACCAAAAAGAATCAATATACAGAAAGCTTGCAAACTAGACAAATGAAACGAATGGGATCTCTTACTTTCAAATTAGAATTGCATACAGATCTCACAGTCCCACTGTGTTATAGTACTCTATTCAATCTCCAAAAACACAATACCTCAATGAACTATCAACTGTATCTACTGTCTAAAACCAAGTGATCTAGGGCATAAATAGTAACTCCTCGCGAGTACTACCAACTCGATTCCCAGCAGCTGGGAGCTTCCAAGCGGCTGGGAGAAGACAACTAAGACAACTGGCATAACAAACTTCTAACTACCAGCACATCCTCCTAGATTGATCTAAAACAAAAGAATTGGTCTAATGGACCTTATTACATCAAGAAGTCAAACATACTATAAATAGACTTATTTTCTATTTTGCAGGGGTGCTCCTGCACCATACTCCCCAGAAGAAGAAATCTCAAGTCCACTTGAGATGAGAGTATGTAGATCTGCACCATGTTTCTGGATCTGCTCTTCAGTCATCCACACTGCTTCTAAATCAAGTTTTCCCTGCCAAGACACTGAATACTCCAAATAGTTTTTGTTCCGTGTCTTCTTGATCACTCTTGTGTCCAAAACCTTCTGCAACTTTGGTGAATCATGCTTTGGAATGTCATCAGTTGCTGTATCCTGTAGGAGTTCCTGTTCTTCATCTGGATTATGCTTGTATGGAGTTAAATCACATACATTGAATACAAGTGATAAACCAATATCTGGAGGGAGTTGTATCTCATAAGCATTGTGTCCATGCTTTCTCAAAATCTGACATGGTCCAATCTTCCTTTACATGAGTTTGGTATCTTTACCCTTAGGAAGTCTTTCCTTCTTCAAATGAACCCATACTAAATCTCCGACATCAAACTGTACATCCTTCTTCTTTTTATCAGCATATGCTTTATACTTCAAGGTAGTTTGTTGTAGCTGGGTCTTTACTTGATCATGGACCTCTTTTATAGCTTCTGCAAAAGCTTCTCCCTCTGCACTAACAGGGTCTACTGCAGGTAGATCTCTCAATTCTAAAATTCCTCTTGGATGCATACCATACACTATTTGAAAAGGTGATTTCCCTGTACTCCTATTGACAGTATCATTATAGGAAAATTCAACCTGAGATAGGATATTATCCCACTTTTCTCCATGTTGTTTTGTCAAACATCTAAGCAAATTCCCTAAGGAACGATTAACTACTTCAGTCTGTCCATCCGTTTGAGGATGATATGCGGATGAGAAAGACAAATTTGTGCCCAGTTTCTTCCAAAGGGTTCTCCAGAAATGACCAATAAACTTCACATCCCTATCTGACACTATGCTTAATGGCAATCCATGTATTCTGACTATTTCCTTGAAAAACAAATCTGTAATGTATGAAGCATCAGCAGTGGTTTTGCATGGCAAGAAATGTGCCATTTTGCTGAATCTGTCCACTACAACAAAAACACTGTCAAATCCTTTCCTTGTCCTTGGTAAACCCAAGACAAAATCCATACTTATGCTTTCCCATGGTCTGGAAGGAATGGGTAAAGGCTGATATAAACCTGCATTAGTTGATCTCCCTTTTGCTTTCTGACATATCACACATGTCTCTACAAACTTTCTAACATCTGATTGTAACTTAGGCCAAAAATAATGTCTTCTAACAAGATCAAGAGTCTTATCCAAACCAAAATGACCTGCCATAGCTCCACAATGTTTCTCTTTAATGATGTTCAACCTCATAGAACACCTTGGAATACACAACTGTCCACCTTTGAACAGCAATCCATCTTGGATCAGAAATTCAGAGAACTCAGCATGATATTTATCTCCAAAAGAAGAACATACCTAATATATCTCTCCAAAATCTTCATCAGCATCATACATGGTCTTCAATGAATCAATTCCAACACTCTCCAACTGAATCTGGTTGACTATTAGAGCTCTCCTGCTCAAGGCATCTGCTACCTTATTCTTGACCCTTTCTTATGCTTCAATGTAAAAGTAAAAGCTTGCAAAGTTTCTACCCATTTCATGTGTCTGTGGTTCAACTTTTCTTGGCTGTTTATGAAACTCAGAGCCTAATTATCTGTGAATACTATGAATTCTTTTGGCATCAAGTAATGCCTCCATTTCTTGAGTGATTGGACTAAAGCATACATTTCCAAATCATATGATGAATACCTCTTTTTGGCATCATTAAGCTTCTCACTGAAAAATGCAATTGGCCTACCTTCTTGGCTGAGTACTGCTCCTATGGCCATGTGACTGGCATCACATTCTACCTGAAAGATTTTGGTAAAATCTGGAAGTGCAAGGACTGGCTGCTATGCCACCTTCTTCTTCAATGTTTCAAAAGAATCATTTGCTTCCTTAGTCCAAGCAAATCTGCACTTTTGTCCTCCTTTTATAGTATCAAGCATGGGTGCACAAATATGACTAAACCCTCTTATAAACTTTTTGTAGAAGGTTGCTAACCCATGGAAACTTCTGACATCATTCATAGTCTGTGGAGTTGGCCAAGACAATATGGCACTTACCTTCTTCTTATCCATTTGCAGCTTTCCTTGGGAAATGACAAAACCCAAATATGTGATCTCCTCCTGCATGAACAAACACTTGTCCAAATTTATCATCAGCTGCCCTTCATGTAACCTCTTGAGAACCAAATCTATATGTCTGAGATGTTCTTCCTTTGTGTTGCTGAAAATCATAATGTCATCTAGATATACTATGACAAACTTACCCATGAATTCTCTCAAAACCTCATTCATCAACCTCATAAAAGTACTAGGTGCATTAGACAAACCAAAAGGCATAACTTTCTACTCATACAACCCTTCATTGGTTTTGAATGCTGTTTTCCATTCATCTCCTGGCCTAATCCTGATCTGATGATAACCACTCTTCAAATCTATTTTTGTAAAATACTTAGCACCTCCCAAACAATCAAGTAAATCCTCTATCCTAGGTATTGGAAACCTATACCTGATTGTGATCTTATTAATAGCTCTGGAATCTATGCAAAGCCTCCAAGTGCCTTCTTTCTTTGGTGCTAGTACAACTAGTACTACACATGGGCTCAAACTTTTACCAATCAGACCTGTGTCTAACAATTCCTCAATTTGTCTTGCTACTTCTACATTCTATTCTAGAGTTAGCTTATATGCTGCTTTGTTTGGAAGTGTAGATCTTGGGATTAGGTCTATGCAATGGCTGATATCCCTTACAGGTGGTAGGGATCTTGGCATTCCATCAGAAATGATACCTTTATACTTATCCAATAGCTCTTGGACAGCTAAGTCTATGAACCTCTGCTTCTTCTCTTTCTTGACTTCTTGCTGCTGTTCTTTATTCACTGCCATACATGGAATTAGGGCATATGCAACTGCACCTTCTGCTGCTACTTCTTTCATGAACTGTTTTCCTTCCATCAGCATTACCTTCACCTCTTTTCCTTTTGATTTCTCCTCCTCTGTTAATGGTAGTAACTTAGTCACTGTACCATTCTTAGTGATTGTGTAGGTGTTTCTAACACCATCATGGCGTGCCTTCAAGTCATACTGCCATGGTCTACCAAATAAAAGATTACAAGCATCCATCTTGGTAATGTTAAACAACAACCTGTCTTTATATGCTCCAATCTGAAATTCTACCCAAGCCTGTTCTTCTACAATTGTTTGCTGACCTTGGGTAAGCCATGAGACCTTATATGGGGATGGGTGAGGCAATCTCCTAAGCTTAAGCTTTGTTACCATTTCATCAGATACAAAATTTTCAGTAGAACCATAATCAATTAAAACTTTATATGCCTTACCTCCTGCTTTGCAAATGGTTCTGAAAAGAGACTTTCTTTGTGGGGGTTCTTTGTCAGGTACCTTCTGTTGGATCTAGGACATACAACTGAGAGGGGGGGTGAATCAGTTGTATAGAACTTATTGAAATTCAAACACTTAATTCTCTGTTGTTAGTTAGCAGCATATCAAATAATCATTCATGGAAGCACAATACATAAACACAAGAGCAGATAAGCATCAACACATTGAACACCAAGATTTTGACGTGGAAAACCCGGTTAAGGGAAAAACCACGGGGTGATTAACCCAAGAGTTATTCTCTGTTAGAAGAATAAGGAAAAATGAATGGCACATGCCAATAAGGGCTCACTGCCCGAGCACACTGCTCACAAAGAGGCCCACTGCCTACAAGGAGACACACTGTCTACAAAGTGATAAAAATCACAGTCTTGAACTGGAGAATGACATCTCTACCATGTCCGGATCAGTTCCAATTAAGCCCAACAATCTCTGCTCTGCCTTTCGCACCTTTCTTCGCTATATCATGCTCATCCACATGCCACACCTTGAAATGAACTCACAAACCGTTATTTATACAAGACATCAACTTAGGAACAAACATCTAAGTCGGCAAACAACCATAGGAGTATCCGCAAGATGAATAACACATCCGGTCGGCCACCATAAGAACATTCGCAGGATGAACAACTCATCCGGTCGGCTAAACAGAGCAATAACTTCATCCGGAAGAATAACTTCAATTCCGGGCTCTACCATCAATGCGGACCAACAACACAACCTAAACATGATCCAAGAACCTTCACAAGCCTGTCTGAATGTCCGGATACATCCGCACTTCCTCTGCTTACTGGGATCTCTTGTCTTCCTCATCCGGAACTTCAAGAACACAGTCTGTCGCCACTGTCATAATGCAAGAGGTACTTCCGGACCTCCAAATCACACACAAATCAGGATGACACATCACAAGGACATCTCAAACACTCCTTTCAATCCGCAGATTATGATAATACAATTCCGGACCTCACCGGACCTTTTTGTGATCCTCTGTCACCTTCGGATACTTGCCGGACCCGGTTCTATACTGGCAGACATAACTCCTTCAGATCTTCATGCGGACCTCTGAAATCTTAACTGTAGCATCTCAAGACTCATATCTACTAACCCTTTAATCCGCATCCTCCGGTTCTCATCCTATACAGTATATTTACCTTCTTCTCATCACTGTTCTTCACTGTTCCTGACTGAGGCTAATTTTCTCAATATCCTCAGCACAAAGCTCATCAAATCCTTCTTGTCAATGCAGTATGAGTATGTTGACATCAATGACAACACTGGCTCACCTCATACTTGCAACAATCTCCCCCTTTGTCATTGATGGCAACATATGATGTGAAAAACCATCAAGACAAGAACTTCTCTTTTCTGTCACAGCTCCCCCTATCAACAACAACTCTTCACATGTCTTCCTTTGCTGCTCCCCCTTTGATCATCAACCACTTGTTTTTCACATGTCTTCTCTCCCCCTTTGACATCAATGGCAAAGGGCTCATACTTGCAACTCTCATGCATCAGAATAATACCAGCTGCTCCCCCTTAGTTGCAGCTCCCTATTAGTCCGGATCACAAGATATGACTGTGATAGCCACCGGACTGATGCACATCAGTGCATCTTAGTTCATCACCGGAGGGGCCATGACCCCTAACTTCTCCCGGAGATATTCAAAAGAGTCCTTGGGAAGAGGTTTTGTAAAGATATCTGCAATCTGATCCTTGGAGGGAACATACTCCAATCTGACTTCTTCCTTGTTTACTTGTTCTCTCAAAAAGTGAAATTTGATAGATATGTGCTTAGTCTTAGAATGCAATACCGGATTCTTGGAAATATTAATTGCACTTGAATTATCACAGAAAATTGTAATAGGCTCCTCATATTCAACTTTGATGTCTCTTAGCATCTGCTTCATCCACAAGATTTGAGTGCAACTACCTGCTGCTGCAATGTATTCTGCTTCAGTTGTAGACAGAGATATTGCATCTTGTTTCTTGCTTAGCCAAGAAACCAATCTCTTCCCCAAAAAGAATGCTCCACCACTAGTGCTCTTCCGGTCATCCACATCTCCTGCCCAATCTGCATCTGTGTAAGCATGAAGAGAGAAATCTGGATCTCTAGGATACCATAGACCATACTCAACTGTCCCTTTCAAGTATCTAAAAATTCTTTTGATTGCCATAACATGAGATTCTCTAGGATCAGCCTGGAATCTTGCCACAAGACCAACAGCTTGCATTATATCTGGTCTAGTTTGAGTGAGATACAACAATCCACCAATCATTGATCTATACTTTGTCTGATCTGCCTTTGGAGAATCATCATCTTTGCTTAACTTACATCCGGTTGCCATAGGAGTGTTCATAGGCTTTGAGTCTTCCATACCAAATTTTTTTAACAATTCTTTCACATATTTGGTCTGAGAGATGAAGATCCCTTCTTTTGTTTGAGTAATTTGCAGACCCAAGAAGAAATTCATTTCACCAAGCATAGACATTTCAAACTCACTTTTCATCTGATTTGCAAAAGTTTTACACATACTATCTCTTCCTCCAAAAATGATATCATCCACAAACACTTCAACAATCAGAATGTTTTCATGATCAATTTTGAAATATAAGTTGCTGTCAGCAGTACCTTTGTTGAATCCAATCTGCACAAGATGCTTATCCAACCTTTCATACCATGCTCTTGGGGCTTGCTTCAATCCATACAAAGCTTTCTTCAACTTGCAGACCATATCATTATTATCAGACAATTGAAATCCATCCGGTTGTTCAATGTAGACTTCTTCTTCCAGATCACCATTTAGGAAGGCAGACTTGACATCCATCTGATATACCTTGAAATCTTTGAAGGCAGCAAATGCAAGAAGTAATCTGACTGCTTCAATTCTTGCTACCGGAGCAAAAGTCTCCTCAAAGTCAATTCCTTCTATTTGAGAGTAGCCTTTGCAGACCAATCTAGCTTTGTTTCTGATTACTTCACCAGCTTCATTTAGTTTGTTCCGGAAGACCCACTTGGTTCCAATTACATTTCTGTCTCTAGGTCTGGGAACAAGATCCCAGGTATGATTTTTCTCAATTTGCATCAGTTCATCTTCCATTGCTTTGGTCCAGTTTTCATCATTGCAGGCTTCATTTATTGTTTTAGGTTCAATCTTTGAAATCAGACAACATTCATTCTGATCTTGAGCAATATTCCTTCTAGTTTGTACACCTTTGCTTCTGTCACCTATGATCTGATCTTCAGAGTGATTCAGTCTTACATACCTTGGAATTTTGGGAGTATCCAGTACTGCTGTTTCTTGATCAGGCTCATTCAAACCTAACTCTTCTTCCTGATTTACCGGATCAGGCTGACTCTGTTTCACCGGAGAGGATTGAGGTCCTTGAACACTATCTTGGTCATCTTCATCAAACTCATAAAATCTTGAAGGCTTCTCAATTCCTTCATCAACCTTTACATTGGTGCTTTCTATCATCTTCCTCAATCTCTTATTGTAACACCGGTATGCTTTGCTTTGAGTGGAGTAGCCCAAGAAAATTCCTTCATCACTTCTAGCATCAAACTTTCCTAGATCTTCATCTCTTTTAATATAACACTTGCTATCAAATACTCTGAAATATTTCACAGTAGGAGTGATGCCAAACCAAAGTTCATAGGGGGTCTTACCGGTGTTGTTTCTGATTTGAACTCGATTGAGAGTGTAGACTGCAGTGCTGATAGCTTCTTTCCAAAACATTTGAGGAACATTTGCTTCCAACATCATTGTCCTAGCAGCTTCCTGGATGGTCTGGTTCTTTCTCTCAACTACTCCATTCTGCTGTGGAGTCTTAGGAGCAGACAACTGTCTCCTTATACCCTGTTTCTCACAAAAGTCAATGAATTCACCAGATGTAAATTCACCACCTCTATCAGACCTTAGACACTTTAGTTTCAATCCGGTTTGATTCTCCACCATAGCTTTGAAGATTTTGAACTTCTCAAAAGCTTCTGATTTTTCTTTTAGAAAGGTAACCCACATCATCCGGGAATGATCATCAATTAACAACATGAAATATCTATCACCTTGCAGACTCTTGATTCTTGTCGGACCACATAGATCAGTATGTACTAATTCCAACAATCCGGTAGAAGACTGATCTTTGCTTTTAAAAGAGACTCTGCTTTGTTTGCCTAACTGACATTCTTTACACACACTGTTTGTAGGTTTCATCAATTTTGGAAGATCTCTCACAGCCTGAGTATTGCTTATTTTGATGATGTTATCAAAATTTACATGACACATTCTTCTATGCCATAACCAACTCTGATCAATTTGAACAAACAAACAACTTTTATTTGAACCAACCAGATGAAAGATGTTACCTCTTGTCTGAGTACCGGATGCAATTTCAGTTCCGGAGCTTGTAAAGATTCTGCATTTTCCATTCTTGAACCGGAGATCATAGCCTTTGTCCACTAACTGACCAACACTGAGAAGATTGTGCTTCAATCCTTCAACATACAGTACATTTCATGTTTTGCTCTTACCATCAAAGGAAATAGTTCCCCTACCTCTGATTCTGCCAGCAGAATTGTCACTAAACTTTACCATTCCTCCTTCATATCTTTCCAAGTCTAAGAACTTATTCTTGTCACCAGTCATATGGTGAGAACATCCACTGTCAATAACCCAATCATCCTTTTCTTCCACTTGAGCAGCCAAGGCTTTTTCAACAACTTTGTGATTGACAGATTCAGAGAGCAAGGAATCTTCTTCCTTGATGGCTATAAACACCCACTCATTTCCGGATTTGCTTTCTGGATCTGATTCATCATCTGTTACTCCTTCATTGTCATCTTCTTCATGAACATAATAGCAATTCTTTTGAAACCTTTGTCTGTGAGTATTAGATCTTGCAGATCTCTCCGGACATCTTGAGGCAAAATGACCAATCTTATTGCAGTTAAAACACTTAAAGGGTAGTTTTCCTTCATACTTACCGGATCCTCTTGGCAGTCTCTTTGCAATGAGGGCTTCAAGTTGAGCTGTTTCTGCTTCTTCTTCTTCCATGTCTCTTCTTGCTTGATCATACCATGACATTTTCCTTGATGAGTTTTCACCCGGATCAAATCTCTGTTTGCCTTTCACATAGGCACTGGCTTTAAAAGCAGACTCAGTCTTGGGTGGATCATCTCCAAACTCGGTCATTTCAAATGCAGCTAGTTTGCCAGCCAGTTGTTCTCTTGTGACAGTTGTGTGGGCTCTGAATTCATCAATGGCAGCAACTTTGATTTTGTAGGCAGCAGGAAGGGATCTTAGGATTTTGCAGACAATCTCATTTTCATCTAGAGTTCCACCAGCATTTCTGATTCCACATACCAGCTCATTTACTCTTGGCATAAAGGTAGTAATGTTTTCATCATCTCTCATTTTCAATCTTTCAAATTTCCCTTTCAGACTTTGCAACCTTGCACTTTTGACAAACTCATCTCCTTCATACAGAAGTTTCAGTTTAGTTAGGATCTCATATGCAGTTGGTAGGTCAATGACATTCGAGAGATCTGAGTCATTCAATGCGCTTAGAAGAGCTTCCTTGGTCCGCAGATTGTTTTCAGCTTCTGTGGTTTCATCAGGAGTTGTCGGACCACCTTGTGGGGGTATATATGGTTTTGAAATCATAGCCAAGTATGCTTTTCCCATACATTCCAAATGACACTTCATGCGACCTTTCCAGAGAGTGAAGTTGGTTCCATCGAACTTCGGACTATCCTTCTTGTATGACGACATCCTGGATCACCTCAAGCGGTTAAGCTCCTATCAGAGGAACTCAGCTCTGATACCAATTGTTGGATCTAGGACATACAACTGAGAGGGGGGGGTGAATCAGTTGTATAGAACTTATTGAAATTCAAACACTTAATTCTCTGTTGTTAGTTAGCAGCATATCAAATAATCATTCATGGAAGCACAATACATAAACACAAGAGCAGATAAGCATCAACACATTGAACACCAAGATTTTGACGTGGAAAACCCGGTTAAGGGAAAAACCACGGGGTGATTAACCCAAGAGTTATTCTCTGTTAGAAGAATAAGGAAAAATGAATGGCACATGCCAATAAGGGCTCACTGCCCGAGCACACTGCTCACAAAGAGGCCCACTGCCTACAAGGAGACACACTGTCTACAAAGTGATAAAAATCACAGTCTTGAACTGGAGAATGACATCTCTACCATGTCCGGATCAGTTCCAATTAAGCCCAACAATCTCTGCTCTGCCTTTCGCACCTTTCTTCGCTATATCATGCTCATCCACATGCCACACCTTGAAATGAACTCACAAACCATTATTTATACAAGACATCAACTTAGGAACAAACATCTAAGTCGGCAAACAACCATAGGAGTATCCGCAAGATGAATAACACATCCGGTCGGCCACCATAAGAACATTCGCAGGATGAACAACTCATCCGGTCGGCTAAACAGAGCAATAACTTCATCCGGAAGAATAACTTCAATTCCGGGCTCTACCATCAATGCGGACCAACAACACAACCTAAACATGATCCAAGAACCTTCACAAGCCTGTCTGAATGTCCGGATACATCCGCACTTCCTCTGCTTACTGGGATCTCTTGTCTTCCTCATCCGGAACTTCAAGAACACAGTCTGTCGCCACTGTCATAATGCAAGAGGTACTTCCGGACCTCCAAATCACACACAAATCAGGATGACACATCACAAGGACATCTCAAACACTCCTTTCAATCCGCAGATTATGATAATACAATTCCGGACCTCACCGGACCTTTTTGTGATCCTCTGTCACCTTCGGATACTTGCCGGACCCGGTTCTATACCGGCAGACATAACTCCTTCAGATCTTCATGCGGACCTCTGAAATCTTAACTGTAGCATCTCAAGACTCATATCTACTAACCCTTTAATCCGTATCCTCCGGTTCTCATCCTATACAGTATATTTACCTTCTTCTCATCACTGTTCTTCACTGTTCCTGACTGAGGCTAATTTTCTCAATATCCTCAGCACAAAGCTCATCAAATCCTTCTTGTCAATGCAGTATGAGTATGTTGACATCAATGACAACACTGGCTCACCTCATACTTGCAACACCTTCATGGTAGTCATTATTCTTCTCATCATCAGAGATTCTCCACTCTCTAGATATCCATAATTGTCAGGAGCATTCACACTCTAAAAAGCATTAGAGCCTATTGCACTTTGACTATCAGTTTCTTGGATCAGATTCATTCTCCTTTCTCCTGTTGAGCTTGTTGCCTTTTCTAGACATCTGCTGGCTATATGGCCTTCTTTGTTACAGTTATAACATCTAATAGACCCTCTGCCCTGGGATCTTCCTCTGAAAGGTCTTCTGCCTCTGAAGTTTCCTTGCTGGTTGTAACTTTCTCTCTAGTTTTGACTATTATTTCCCTTGCTATTGTCATGACTGGATTCTCCCTAATATCCATGTCCATGTCCTCTGCCTCTGAAAGGACCTCTTCCACCTCTTTGTTGTTTTCCTCTTCCTCTATTGTTCTGTTCTTGTCTTCTCTTTAACTTCTCTTCCACTTTCAATGCCAACTAAAAACATTTCTGAATTGTATCTAGATTATGCAGATTCAAATCTTCCCGAATGTTGAACCTCAATCCATTAAGGTATCTGGCTACTTTTTCTTCCTCACTTTCTTTTATCTTTGTCTTCACACAAAGTTTCATGAATTCCTCTATATATGAGCTGACACCTAGCTCCTTCTGCTTCAGGTTTTGCTTCCTCTTGTGTAATTGGATATTGTAATCCAATGGAACATAGGCTTCCTTCACTAAAGCCATCATCTTCTTCCATGTAGTGACTCTACGCTTTCCTTCTTGTACTCTTTCATCTTGGACAAAATTCCACCAGGTCAATGCAACTTCTTTCATCTTTGATTGGGCTATCTTCACTCTCTGTTGTTCTGGTATCTCCTCTGTCTCAAAAAAATTGTTTAGGGAGTCTATCCACTCCATCACTGAATCAGGTTCATCTTTCCTGTAAACACTGGTAAATCCAGTTTCACATCCATGGTTCTCCTCTTCATGGCTTTGAGGGCATTCAACAGTGGCCTCTGGTTTCCAGGAATGGCCTCCTCGTTCCACCTAGGGATCTCTTCTTCTTCCCTATCTTCTTCTCTACCAGAACCTACTCTGTCCCTCAACTTTTGCAACTCATCCTTCAATTCCTGATTCTGAGCCTTCACAGCCTTGCTCTCGGCAATCTGCTTCTTTACCAGAACTGCCAACTCAGCGTTGGTCATTTTTAGCGGGAACTCTGATGTCCCTTCTTCATCTGACATCTTACTGTCTTAAATCTACTCCAAAAGATTCAACCTTTGCTCTGATACCACTATGATGCAGAGCCACACAACAAAAGCTTACAAACAGGGTGAAAAACCCATTAAACCCACCAAATAGCTAATACTATTTCCTATCGGCAAGATATCTCTCTTTCACCTACCAGCAGCATCATCATATTCGGTGAACACAATTATCCTCTTGATGATCACTATTCACCTTACCGCCAACCTCTATCTGCAGCATCATGATGTTCGGCATCATCTGCGCCTTTTATCAGCAGGATATAAAATATCGAGTTCCTCCCATATATCCTGATGACGACAACCTCATGCACCTCTCTTTTGATGCTTACGCCACCCCGATATTCGACCCACTTACACAACCAGCATCAGGATATAACTTATCGGGTCATATTGACACATCCTGATGACGATACTCAACTTTATGCACATGACAAATATTCCACCGAATATTCTCCCGTGATCCTCTTAGTGTTAATCTCCTATGACCAAGACATGAACTGTCAGCGAACACTTTGCACTGATCACCCCGATATCCTATGCCTATGCCAAAACACTTGTCGTCGACAGGATAAACCTTTATCGGGTGATATTTGGAATGTCCTGATGATGATGACATCACATGCACTGTTAATTCCTCCGATGTCTACGTCACCTGGATATAAGACTCATTTATATACTCCGCAACATGATATGAATTGTCGGGTTATACTATAATATCCTGATGATGATCCTAGGGTCTATGTGATCCTCGGCTACCCGATGTTCAAACAAAAGATGATCCTCCTCCTTTCTTTGGCAAATGTGACTTTGACTCGCCGTTGACCTGTTTGATTGTACCTTCACCTGCGTGTATGCTCCAGCATATAACAACGATATGCGAAAGATGGATACACACAAAATGATGATCCTGAAGATGATATATATAGGAAATATATACCCAAACTATTTATCCTGATGCCTTCAAAACAGGCATTCTCCATAAGTTTCAAGACCCGATCCGGATAGCGATATGTGCATAGATGCAGATGCGATATACACAGTCTGTAATGTCGCATGCAGATGATGTATATCCGTCAAATGTATATTTTGACAAAACTCTCAGAACTTCACAATTTCACATAGAAAGCATGTCGATTGGGCCAGATCATTTCCTAAGCAATTCAAGCTTAGAATTTATCCTTTTAAACCCTAGCACATGAGGATGCTAGGATAACTCACAGCATGCTAACAATCGATCCCACGAACATGAAATGCATAAACAAAGAAACAAAAATGTAAACTAAACTATGATACATGCCCATTCCACCGATTCAGAGAATCAACCGGTGGAATGGTTGGATGAATCCATTCACCTATAACCAAAAAGAATCAATATACAGAAAGCTTGCAAACTAGACAAATAAAACCAATGGGATCTCCTACTTTCAAATTAGAATTGCATACAGATCTCACAGTCCCACTGTGTTACAGTCTCTATTCAATCTCCAAAAACACAATACCTCAATGAACTATCAACTGTATCTATTGTCTAAAACCAAGTGATCTAGGGCATAAATAGTAACTCCTCGCTAGTACTACCAACTCGATTCCAAGCGGCTGGGAGAAGACAGCTAAGACAACTGGCATAACAAACTTCTAACTGCCAACACATCCTCCTAGATCGATCTAAAACAAACGAATTGGTCCAATGGACCTTATTACATCAAGAAGTCAAACATACTATAAATAGACTTATATTCTGTTTTACAGGGGTGCTCCTGCACCAATCTATCTGTAGGCTCCATAGGCCAATTTTCATATCTCCAGGTTAGTTCACCTTTCCAATGGAATGAAATCAGGAGTGTGTCAAATCAATTTCATAGGACAGGCGGCGAGACTACTTTGAAACAATGGGATGGATGTAGATGTTCCAAAGAAGGAATTCAATAAAGGGGCCCCCGACAACTTATGGGGGGAGATATAGGGTGGGTGGGAGGAGATACCCGACATGACACTTCTAGTTGTGGCTCCATCAAGGATCTCGAGATTCTATACGTAACATGTCGCCCGGTGACAAGGTAGGGGTGGGTGGGAGGAGATAGTTGGCATGTGTTGTTATGGACTATTGCCCTCCCATTGTGTAATTGGTAGTGAGTTGGTAAGTGATTGTTTGTAGTGGGTAGAGAAGTAGGTGTGGGTTGGGAGGTTGGGTAGGGGCTGTTTGATTTCTGGATGTCTATCTAAGGGGTAGGGGCGTTGGATAGAGAGAGTAGTATGTTGGGGTGGGAGATTGTATTTGAGAATATACTGGTTTAGACCAAATGTATCCTTGGGTGGGTTTGGTTGGGAGTAGTAGGGGTGGGTAGGAAGGTAGAGGGTGTCTGTGATCCGGTGGGATTCTATAACAGTATCCTAACTGGCCCTATCCCCTTGACTTGATTCCCACACTTCGTGCCCTCCTGATCAAAGATATCGGTGGTGAGCCCCCACTCCTCCCTCCCATTCACTCCAGTGGTCTCGACAGACAGGATCTAGTGGTCTTTCCATAGATAGGTAGTCTTCCTGATTGGCGGGCAAGAAGAAGCACCCGCCTATATATGTCATAGAATGGGGCGTCAATTTGTACCCTCCCCTGCTTGACCCCCCATAATCATTCAATTGAGCTGCTCCTTCTGCTACCGCGTAGCGAGAGCAAAAATCATAACTCTGAGTGTGGGAGAATAACCATATGTTTTTGTGCCCACAACCAATTCTTTTCTTCCCCCCCACCCCCTGTCTTCAATCCCTCGATCCTCTTATTACTGCGAAGCGGACCAATGTTCAGAGTACCATTCAATACTACATAGCTGACGAAGACCACCCCATTTTTGAAATCTAGAACTTGACTTCCATTCATTTATTCCTAATGGGCTTTTGTTACCAGCTCCCTTCTCCAACTATAGCTCATGGATTCACATGGCTGAGGATTGAGAGTTTCGAGGAGTAGGGACCGATCCGCATGAATAACGAAGCTAATTTAGGCTTGTCCCCAACCCACCTGGAAGAGTTTATAGGATTCGATACCAGCCTTCCCTGACTCATCGTCTTGTCTTAAAGTCGGGAATGGCCCTTCTCCCCCCACCACGTGAATGAACCGTGGAGTCATCGTTTGGCGTCGGGGATGCCCTCTTCTCTATTGTTGGTTCAATGAAGCTTCATCCGGGCTTATCATTGGGGATCCCGTGCTTGCATATCCCAGTTTTGGGTTAGACCATCGCCACTAACATATCACAGTTTTACCATCACTCAGATTATTTTAGGCATCCTATATCCAAGGTTATACCAGAATCTATTAGGAGATTCTGCGGAGACCGAGGGAACAGGGAGGAGATAGCCGCTAAGGGTGGGAGATTCAGGTTCGTGAACCCCCGGTATTACTGTAATCTGTTAGGAGTTTAGTTATTACGGGGAGATCATAATCTTTTAGGAGTTTAGACTATGGGTTCTAGGTAAACCCTCGGGTGGCCCCTTCGGGAGGTAGATTAGTTGTTGGGTGGGAGACTATATGCCCACCCAACCCTCACCTTCATGACAATGAAGGAGAGTATGGTTCCAGGGTGGGTGGGTGGATGATAGTTGGGTGGGTGGGGGGGTGGAATAGTTGACTAAAGGTGGTACTGATCCATCCATCAGACCCAAGCAGCTATTGATAGGTCGAGGAACCTATCATGAAGCCAACCGGACTATCCTGGCATTATCATAGCCCCATCCATTGGTAGGGAATCACTGATGGTAGGGATTCACTGAAGGGGGACCCCCCCTTTCCATAGTTGGTTGGATCGAGCCTTCAATTCGATGGACACAGTGAAGCAATAGATAGTAGCGAGCCGTGCATCAATGGACCAGGGGCTCAGGTCCCACGCTACGGGACCCAACAACTCCTATGATCGGAGACAGGGAGGGCTAGGGGCAAGCATGGAAGCCTAGCCCTGATTGCTTGTCAACAGTCCATTGATCCATCCCTCGGAGGGAGAAGTGGTAAGCTGGGGAATCAAGGGCCCATGCATCCGATCCTTGATTGCATCTCTATATCTCCCTTTCGGGGATCGGTAGCCCCTCCACCCAGCAGCTGAATAGAAAACATTGATCCATGGCCCGCATCCAACTCCAAAAGCCATAGATTGCCTTATGGGGATGGAGATCTGAGCCGAGGGATGGGGATCAATAGTAGTGAATGGTCAATCATTCCTCTCCCGATGGTCAAGTTACTTCGTTCCTTGGGACCGAATGACTAGCTTTGATTGATGGATCCAGCAATGCCCTTTATATAGTAGGGGGGGTCAAGGAGTTCATATAGGCTTTACGACTCCTTGCCTTTCCTCCTCTCTTCAGACCTAAAGAATGGATCACTTTGAAGACTATGCTATAATCCCCTACCAGCTAATTCCCCCTACTACTATAGTTGGGTTGGGAAGATGGTTGGGTGGGGGGGGGGGGGGCTATCGAGTCCCGGGTGGGAGGGGACTATAGGGAATAGTGGGGGGTGGGGTTGGGGGGGGATTATAGCACTCCCAGGGGCTATAGTAGGTGGGACTGGATTGGTAGGTATAGTGCCGGTCAACTAGACTCTAGAGGGGTGGGTCCCCTACCTGGTGTGAGCCCAATAAGAAGAATAGGGCTTTGCTTTGCAGCTCCTAGGGTCACTTAGAATCCCCTACCACCCTATAGTCGATGTGACATAGATTAATAGTAGTAACCAAGAGTGGGTTGGGTCCATACTATCCAACCCTACTACCTACTATGGATGCTAGCTATTGTTCAAGATTAGAGTATAGAGCCCCACCCACGAACTATACCGTCCACTCGGGGTGTGGTTTGGGAAGAGTTGGGCAGTTGATCGTTGCAGCCGCACTGATTTGATTGAAGTCAATTCATTGGCGATATCTATCTAGATGTGGACGAGGTAATCAAATGAATTAACAGCAGTATTAGAAGAAGAATGTAGTTTGCACCATGGCTTCATCCCTTTCTCCCAAATGCTCCCCATTGATCCAACAATATACTAGGTATGCCTGCATTGTCCCATTAGACCCCACGTGGACAGGGTACACCACATAGTGTATGAACTGGAACTTCGTCTTGAAGAATGGTGTTGCACGTTCCCATACCCGCGTCCTATACCCATGAAGAGATTGGGAATCTGAAAAACCTGATTGATTGGGTGGCCCGGGGAATTGGCGTTACCCTAGGCATATTCCCCGGCGCCTTGGCCAACCTCATCTACGGGGATTGAAAGGAGGGTGTGGGCATGGATTATTCACCAGAGAGACCCTTCTTTTCCACTACTTGGACCAGGTCACCCACATCTATCATGGGAGAACCGACTCGTTTGATGGTGCAAATGACGAATTCGACCTTATCATCCACCCACCCCCCGGCCCACCCAACAACTAATCGCCGGGGAGGATATAGAAGTCTAGAATTCTTCTATAATTCCAGGTGGGTGGGAAACTCTAGTCGGCACGGTAGATTCCCTCCCACCCGGCACTATAGTTCCGATGGGAAACTATAGTTCCGCCTCCCACCCACCCCAACTATTGCTACAATTCCCCCCCCACTCAGGTGGACCCCAACAACGTTTCGGTACGGTGAACTAGAGTAGCTTCCCCCCACCTGGTACTAAAATAGGCCTCAACGAATAGCCCTATCATTCTCCCCTCCCGAGTGGGAGTTCTAGTTCTGCCACCTACAACTTAGGCATCTACCATAACCTAGCCTTAGAATAGGACGAGGGGTGGGGGGAATTCTAGTGTGACGTATAGACTATGGCGTACTGGTCAACTATCTTTCTAGACCGGTACACCAAATTCTATACGTAACATGCCCAACTATAGATAGGACGGGGAACGACAGATTCCCCCTCACCCAGGTGGAACGACTAGTTAGGGTGGGAGGGAATCTGTTGTTCTATATCCTCCCACCCACCTGACTCAACTAAACCGAGGGTTTACCTAGAAGCCGCATCTCCGTTCAGATTCTGGTCTCCCCTTGGAAAATTTTGAAGTATACATTTGACTGAACCTCCAATGACCGGGATCCACCTACCTATCACACCCAACATACATCTAGCTCTCACCCTCTGGGGATTCAAACTATAGTCGGGGGCTCATCCATGCTGGTCAGAGGAGGCTTCTATTGAATGAATGGTGATCTGGGTTTGAACCAATGTGGAAGGGTTGCTCATTCCCCCACTTTAGGTAGGACCCCAGGTAGACAGCAATTAGAGTTGTTGGAAACTTCCAGGGGCAACAATAATATAAGAGGGGGGCACCTCGAGTTAGTGGCTCTCTCTGTCTGATGGAATTGCCATTAGTACCCTCTTCTTTGATCCTGGTTGGTAAGTATGTGATACACATAACGCTTCGATCCCCCGTCCCTATCTCCACCAACTACCCCCGCTTCTGCCACTACCCTAGCCACTGTGCCTCTGTACCTGTCTCCGCGATTGGTGCCCACCTATCATGGATGGGGGGACTCAAGGGAGTCATAGGCATGATAACAAGGGTCATAATCCCTACCGACGTCTCTCTACTAGTGACTCTCACGAGCATCAGAATCTCCATCTCGATTACGAATTGTTCCGGCTACCTCTATGCCACTGCTTTCTCCTATGCCTCAGCCACTCCCGCGGCTATTATTGTTGGGGAACGACTGCATCCCCAACCACATTAGTGCCACCACTCCACCAGTCGGTGCTACTCGGCTGCCCATGGATATATAGGGCAACGAATCAATCTAACTCCTCCCGCGACTATCTCTGTTCCCTTTGCCACTGTTGGACCGCTGGTAGTGGTGGATCCACTTATGCTCCTTCCCTGCCCCCGTCTCTGCTGCTCATGGATATGGAACTAGTACTTCTTATTCCCAACTTATGGGGGAGATATAGGGGGTGGCCTATGCCCCCACCCTGGGGTGGGTGGGAGATAAGGGTGGGTGGGAGGATGAAGGTTGTGGCAAACCCTCGGATATAGTGGTATTATTTTCTTTGCTCGCCCCCACTGACTTGTTGTCATTTTATTTATTTCTTCTGACTATGGGCTCTTGATTTTATTGGAAGGCAGGTGGCCCGTGTCTAGCATATGTTTGTTGTGCGCCATCGAGGGATAGTTCTTAAGCTGGACCATCCGGATAGCCAAAGCCTAGAGTTCGGTGGGTGGGTGCCCATTCTTCACTGGATAAACAATCTCGGGATGGACTCCTCCTCTCAGTTCAATCAGTGAGCATGCTTTCATTTTCTCTTTCTTGCTCCTTCCGGGCACCCACGGTCCAACCAAACAAAATAGAAGTGCCCTAACCGGCCATCCTTTTGAACCCAGGTAGCCCTGTCGCGATGGGAAGCTAGACTAATCTTGAAGAACGAGTTGACAACCACTGCTCGGTCGTCAGACTCAATCGGGGGTGGGGGAAGGTTACTATATTGTAAGAGCTCACACTTCCATTCTCTCGCAGGAACCAGCATTACATTGAGCTGAGCATCAATCCATTATAGTTTAGTTGGCTGCCGCTCTAGTCCTTCATTCACTATCGAGGGAGTATGAATTAACGAGGAGGGAGCACCTCCTTCCTTGACACCCCCGGATGGCCATGTTACGTATATAGTCAACACTAGATTATATACATAACATCGGATATAGAAGTTAGAGGAGATAACATTTCTACTACCGAGGGCCATCCTAACCAAGAAGGATAGTAGTTGTTATCGGAGTCGAACAATCAACTGAGTTCAGAAGGAGATTGGCTGGTTAAGTTGAGTTCAGAAGGAGATAGCTATTAGTCTAGTATAGTATTCTCCATCGGGAAGGAGTTTAAGAAAGTAAGGTTACTCCGGGAGGCTCACAATGGAACTAGCTAGAAAGGAAGGATCATTCACCCTCAGTAGCTTCATAACCAATTCTAGAGCAAGAAGCTAGCTGGTATTTTGTTTTAAGCATTCCTCCCTCATATCCATCATTCATCACGTTCTACCGGACCGATCCATCCTTCATCGGAGGACAAACTAAAGCTAAATCAAGTTGGGTGGTGGGAAAAAAGATCAAGTTTGACTCCACCCTTCACCCCGGTGCGGGAGGACAAAGGTATTAGAGTGGGAAAAAAGATCAAGTTTGAGAGGAGGTGTGGGAGGACAAGGGTATTAGCAAAATTTTGGTTATAACTGTAACTCCCTTCCCACACCCCTGGTGGCTAGCCTAAGGGGCAGGTAAATCAAGTTCTTTCCGACTATTGATAACTCCCTTCCTTCCGAAAGTAGGAGCCTAGCCTACACCTCCGATTAGGTCAACTCGTTCTATTTCATTTATCATGTTTCGTATATAAACCATCCTCAACTCTAACTACGTTTCATTAGGATCCATCCTTCCCACACCCCCAGGGAAACTTTTCTACCTGGAGGTGAAGGATAGCTGGCAGGAATCAACGAGGTTGGAACTATAGCTGCAAGGACTCGACGGGCTTCCAGCAGGAAAGAAAGAGCAATCCAACTATTAGGAGCTGGGTAACCTGGATGGCCAGCTAATAATTTGTTTTACTTTCTTGAACTGGGGCCAGAGCTTCAACTTCTCATTTTCTGCCGGGTAACCGATAGGATGGTCTAGCTTGTTCAATAAAACAAAATACCAGCCATCGTTCATCACGTTCTGGTTGTGAGGATGGTAAGACCGGTAGAGAAAGAGTGAGAACTCCAGCCGATATAACGTATGTAAGGCCTACCGAGTGCTTGCCTCTCACCCACAGTCCGCTAGGTCGAGAAAGGATGGTCCAAGCAAATTAACAAACTTGCCTGGGGAATTATCTAGAAAGAACTTGGGGCGGATAGAAACAAAGAAAGTTATCAAACACAGCTTCCGGTTGAATTGAATTCCTTCCTTCCGGTTGAATGAGCTATAATGTCACTTTTCTCCTGGAATCTGTTAGCTGGCCATGAGGGCAAGGAGAATAGAGTTGAGTTGGATGGCCACCCCGCCGATGCCATTGATTAGGCTATTGTGACCTCACCCACGGTGGAGTAGTGAACAAGACCGTTGGATCATCACTCCCTCGTTCAATTAGTAGGACAACCGGAAGGCCAAACAAAATAGAAGTTCATGATGACCATGTGGAAGTAAGAATCTGGCCGGTCTAGAAAGATAGAAGGCTATAGGGGTGGGTGGTGGGTGGCCCTGAACCTATCATTGTTGTTGAGGGAGAGGAGAGGGATAATCTAATCAATTACCTCGATTTCTTTTCTATCGAGTGAGGGTGTCGGAGATGCATGATGGAGAAGCTTATTTGCCTAGGAGTTGCTCCATCAAGACTAATGCTTCCAGGCAGAAGGATGGAATGATGCTCCATGACGACTGAGTTAGTCATAAATGACTGTTTCCAACTATACCCACCCACCCCACAAACAAAATTCTGCTGGTTTTCGGGACTCTAGAAATGAGATTGTGAGATCATACTAAGGAGGCACCGAGATAAGGAAGTGTGGCATGGGGGAATGGAAAACCTGATGTTCGGCGATTGAGTCGAGCTCGCCCAGTTGGTTGTAAATGCCGCTTTCCCAGCTCCTCCGGTTGATAGCTTTCTTTTATGTTGCAGTCGTGAGTGAGATGGATCGAAAGGTCCCCAAAAATAGAATATTCCACCCAGCATGGAAAGATTATTAGTTTAGAACGGTCTCTTAGATCCCCATCCTGGCTTGGATAGTTGGATTCACTGTAACCAAGCTCTCTCTCGAAGTGGGGGCCCAACTGAGAACGAAGTTCCTAGGGAAGATGGCCAAGTGAGATTGCTATCCAACCATGAGAGTGACTTAAGAGTGAGTAAAACGTGTGTTACGGAGCTCTCTTCAGAACACTATATTTGTTCTCCATTCTGAGCTTAGTAACGATTGTGAGTGCCTTTAATGAACATGAAGAGCGATAGTCCACCGAAAACCACGACTACTGAATGATCTTCCTACGCACCTACGCAACTGATCCTAGTACTCGAGATGCTCCAAGAGACGCAACTCAATAGCTAGATCTCTTGAAAGGCTGATCCCTCTCAACATACGTATGGAGTATATAGTACCCGGAACATTCTTATAGGGCCCCCATTACCCTCCTCCTCCCACCCACCCCTACAAAGAGTGTACAGATTTGTACAGAAAAATAGACAAAAGTGTATAGTAGATAGATGGTTGACCAGCCAAATTCTATACGTAACATGCCTCCCACCCACCCCGGGTCCCCGCTATCTCCCACCTAGCCCGGCTGTTAATAGCCGTTATCAGTAGATGCCGGTGCCGGGCTTACTGGAATAATCGAATAGTGACTAGTTCCGGAAGGAGAGCCTTTTCCCAAGCATTCTACTAATTCTGTGCACGGATGGAGCTTATGAGCATTATTCATCCTCGGGAGCATTATTC